>QNGE01008451.1:0-16974 GCA_008508345.1 Paragonimus westermani | reverse complement strand
CGAAATGCTTGCATCTACCAGTTTTCGTGTTCTAACGGTTTCTATTCAAACTTCTGAAGGGAATGAACTGTTTCGAACTTTTCAGTCTATCGACAACATACAACCTAATTGTGGCATGGAAAGAATCTGCTTCTTCCAATGTACAAACTCTTTTCACCAGTATATCGCCAACTGATGCGAGTAAATTCTTTCACGACTACGTGGTGGAACAGTACATTAAACCTGATCTGCCTATGTTTCACTTATGCAGACTTCTTATTGTAGGCACCAAAAGCTTACAATATTACTCAGCGGACAATTCTATTGCCAGGCGGATGGTGTAGCAATGGATGATTCAGTTAGGCCTAGGCTGAGCGACAGAATTACGGCTGCCCTTGACAACAAAGCGCAAAATTTCATAAGCTTAACGTGTATGAACAGAGAATACGTGGAACATATAGTTTTATTTGTAAAACAGACAGGCAGACTAAATCTACGTGTGCTCATCTCAACAGGTGACATCCCAATATTCAGCTTACTACTGAATTTGACCAGAACGACCAGTTGCCATTTTTAGACATCCGATTTACCGGGCCCGAAACTAGCAAACGAAAAAAGACATGGACGGGTCAGCTGCTGTAATTCAAACGCTTTAAACTAGTCACGTATGAATGTGAGCTGTTTCGAACACTACGCCACATAGTTCACAAGATACGCTCAGATGAACGTATGCCTCATGAGCCCAAATTCATCGAGCAGATGTTCCTTCAAAATGATTATCCCGTACGTTTAGTCGAAAAACATTCAGAACTAACAAAAAATTGTAAACCGGTGTATGTGGTTTTATCTTTCAGAGGTGATCAAGTAACACCTTTGACAGGACGGAAAAGTCAGCCTGAGCCACATGTATACGTCAGCTAAGTTCATTGTGCCACACTCAACAACGCACGTGCCTTCAACTCCGGGAAAACATCTAGTACCAAAACTCGGTAAACCAAATTGTATTTGTAGACTTACCTGTATATGCGAAGTGAAGTATAGAGGTTGTATCGTGAGGTCACCACACACTCGAATCTCGGAACATATCCCTAAATGCCTTCTGAGTACCAAAAATGGAACAGCTGAGGGTGCCGTAACAAAACAATTGTTCGAGCCTGATTAGACAGTGATTCATTTCGCGTTGTTCGTCAGACTTTAAATATACGCGCTTCAACTTTTCTCACATTTGTGTGTCCAGGTGTAAGCGGTAGTGAAATTAACACTATCCTGGTAATCCGCTTTCCACGGACCGATCATTAACTAGATTTTTGTCCTTAATGTTTCATCTCCTTAGTGTTGAATTCACATCGTTTTGTAAACTTTACTACAGCGTTTACACTACACTTGCCTTTAATTTGCTCGTGCGAAGCTACGATGAACTGACGGACTGTATTCTGTTTGACCAGTGTGCGCACGACTTTAGAATCACTCACTCATCTGTCTATTACCAGTCCGCCTTCACTCATCCTATTTCGTTGCCAGTTCCGCTTGTTAGTCCGATGAGAAAAGAATAAATTTAAATTTTCAGGCTTGTCATAAGCAATTCAGAAACCGAGTCACGATTGCTAACCAGACAATCTCAACCGTTTCTTCCAGTACAAATCCATCCCTTTATCCTTGTCGTTTATCATCTTCTGTATGTAACTGACGAGAACGAACGAAAAGTTATTCGGATACACATCCGAGGTGACAATTCTGGCTGTATTCACATTCATATGAGGACAAAAATACTTCAGATTTCTAATGTGCCCACAACCAGATAGCGTGGCTCACACTGAAGTTGTTATTACTTAGGCTGTGTGGTAAGATAGCAAGTGAATTCATTACCACCTGTGGTAGTCAAAATGATGACCACCTTATTTGCGTACAGCTTCGTGAATGATATCAATCAAAGATATGGGGCAAATTAATGGGCAAGGAGTTTCGAATTGGAAAGCGACATCCGAGGAGTGTATAAAATCTCTAAATTCGGATCGATAGATCCCACATACGCCTTCAATTAACGCGTCCCAGTCATCTGAGCACCTGCAAACTGAAGACACGTTTAAGGTTCGCGGAAAGTGCGATTCTCCTAAGGTTCTTGTCAACTGTCAATGGTTACCCGCATGCATGTTTTCGACGCTTGTTATTTGAGGTATCGATCCAAACTCGGAGTTATCCCACTAGAGTGTGTAACGCTGTGCACGCAGCGGATTGTGCGTAATCCCAAACAGTCTCTAATTCAGCTGGTTATTAAGGTGATGTTATATGGCAGAATGGTTAGTTTGAAACGAACTAGACTGACCTTCTGAAAGGCAATCCGGTTTTCCAAGTTTTACGCTCTAATGAGTTTCCTGCATCCGTGTTAGTCCGCCTTGTGTAGGCACTGATTACCGTCGTTAGTCTCAGAATAGGTTGGAATCAGTTTGTTTTCTCTTGTCCAGTTAATTTGGAAATATACGGCTCCCCGTGTTTCCGAACCGTGAGCTTTCTGCGTTTCCGTATATGAATTACGGACGAGCAACTCTTCAAAGGAACATTGTATTGTATCATCTGGCCCTACTACTGGTAAATTCTTGTACATATTTCGAGGAGGTTCTGAATACTCCTGTCAAGAAACCAGTTGTCATCGTTTATGAGCTCAACCGTATTTTCAACAGGACAAAGACTAACTCCCCAAATCCTATAAACATTTCTCTCTTTATTGATCCATCTGCTCCAGTTGTGACTTCAACCGTGTTCAAAGCACTTAGCCAGTTGAAATATAGTGGATAAAAAGAATCTGATGGCATATCACTGGTCTTCCTTGAGGAATGTACGTAATTTTTATACTTACCCCCACATGATTTGCCTACTCAGTGTTTCAGACAACGCAGTATTGCTGACCGTATCTTACTAATCCTTAAAAACAGGAATGACCGGACTTTGTCCTAGCTCACGTAAATCTACATCATTGAAATGTTTTGGAAATCTCCTTCTTGTTCGGGTGGAAGCTCAGGTGAGCGTTGCACAATATAGTCAGTTCATTGACGCCCATGTCCAACCCTGGATATTGCTACTAATCTAGTCCATTCCACTCTGTCATCGTTTGATGAAAAATCAAGAGCCGTTCGTATGTTTCTTAGACTGCAGCGATGCGTTGGGAAGCTGTTCAAGTTTCCAAAGAATCTGGAATTTAAACTTCAACTGTCAAGCTTTTAAGCAGTCATCTTACAGTTCGAAGCCAGTTTACTCGGTTATGTACTCAAGTCTCATCGTCGTTCATAACTAGCCCAAACGTTCTACAATGCACAGTTCTGTCCTCTTCCTAATTTATATTTGTATTGTATCCATTGCAGTAGACAGTCGTGAATTGATAACCGAATATGCAGATAATACAGTATTGAACTTCAAACAACCAATCAGATCGTCTTCGGGCCTGTTAGGCAGACTGTCCGAGCGAGTACGTTGGACAGAATCTCTCAGTTTGTCTATGTAACATGACCCTCGAGAAATGGAATCAATGCCTGCCTCTTCTCACTCGTGTCAATAATGAATCTTTACATCAATTGCCTTTTGTTCAACATAAAAAATAGCTTTGCGTATGAACTTAAAATGTTACTTCATGCTATTCATAGTTCCAACTGAGTCCGAAGGTTCTCGCCTTATATCCGGTGTTTAAAATTTGTCTGTATTCCACGGGCCTTGGTTGGCAAGACCTGTGTGTCATTCCATTGGACGTGTTGTTTACCAGTTGTTCTGTCCAGTTTGTTGTCGAGGCACTGTTTACCAGACCCCTAAAATATCTGCTCCCTGTAAACAACTTCTTGATTTTATTGTTTCTCATCGCTTCGCGATGCTCGGAAACTGTTAGGCAAAAATCCTATCTGCCACAATCCACCAAATATATTCGGACCCCTCTGAATGTATATCTACATTCTCCACTAGATTATCATACCCGGTTCTACTACTCTGTCCCTTTGTCTTGTGTAGGTCGACTTCCACACGAACCCGATATTTTCACCTTCGAATTAACCTCAAAACTGAGTTGCTACGATTTTTTCACAAATGGTACCGATTGCGACCGTTTTCGTTAACTGTTCCACGAGCTGCATGAATACAATCAGTGCTGTGTGATCCAGGTACACTTAGGTAACTGTTATCCGTTTGCTGAAGATGTGCTTATGTAAGTCTAAAGCTCACCTGTTGGAGAGCATAAAGCATACAGTAAACTTGGTTATGACTTGACTTAACTTGACATTTCGTTGATCACAAAGCCCTAGTTTTTAAAACTGGAGTTAAAACACGAAACAATCATTGGATGATCATTCAACGCATGAATTTCTCGTTCTCAAGCTGATTTGGACAATGTTTTCTCGAACAATGCCAGTTGGTAATCCATTTCGTTGGATAACGTAATCAAACGGGTTTAATACGCCAACGGGATGAACCACCTGGCTGGTCTGTTCCGCGCTGACCTTCCAAGTTCGGTCATTTAGGTGATCGATCAACAAACCGGTTAATTCGTTTGGTCTCTCTACACAATCCGCTGCGCTATCGTCCGACTGATCTTCAGGATCGACACACTCACATGGGCCTACCACGACAACTGCGTGTCCCCCACGTTCACATTCGTGCGGGCTGTTATCGGAGGAGGTGACCAGTGCACTGGAAAGAGTGGGAATGCCTAAACCGATCGTGCGAGTGTGACAAATACCTGTCTAATGCACAAGCGTGGACAATCGCATTCTTATTAAAACAGGGGGTCAGCGTTAGAATGTCAGGTGTCGTGATCGTTCAATCATTTTCCCGGTCCAGGATCCAGGGTTATAACACAAAGAAAGTGTGGTCAGCGATATAACAAACGATCACCGCTAATCGAAGCAATAGGTAAACAGGGAAAAGGTAAAGAGAAATCAGATTTTCCCGAGCAAACCAAATATTACATGCGCGTTAATATATGGCAAAGTGCACAATCTAAACCGGATATAAAGTCAAGGGTGGTAAGGTTTTTTCTGAGTTTTCTAAATACCTTGAGTACCATTCTCCAGAGTATACAGTCAAAATAACCGAGCCTTTCGACTGCTAGTCACACAGTTTGTAAGCAAAAGAACACATTATAGATACAGGAAATCGACATACGAACAATACTATGAAACAATACTTCGAAAAAACCGGAAAGTGTGCTCACAGCAAGTGCTATATGTTCAAGTGGGTGGGGTATATGTCGATATCCTAAATCGCCCAAACGAATGTTTAAACGCATACGAAGATTTACAGTAAAAAGGGCACGAATGACAATTTTAGTCATGAAGCTCAGCAGAGGAGCGGGGATAATCTTACTTGACAGAACTGATTGCGATACCGAAATGCCTGCGATTCCGTCAAATAAATCGTAGTTTCAGAAAACGGAAAAGATAAAACGAAAACAGTGGAGAAAATCTTGTCCGAATTACTGCGCCAAAAGAAACGAACAGACACTTCGAGCGTATCAGATCTAGGGGAACGGTCATTCCACTTTTGTACGATCTTTCCATAGTTCATAAGGACGGAGTACCGTTAGGACCGATCCTGGATGTGTACAATTCACCATATCATGTCTTAGCACAATGGCCAGTGAAGATATTAGAAGTGATCAAATAACGGCCAAATCCTTTTAGTCTAAAGGATACTTTTAACTGTGTAGATTCACTTGATTCGGTGAATATCAGTTCTTTATTCACTACTGTACCACTGCAAAAAACTATTTAACATCTCGGAATTACTGAGGAGAAGGTGAAATAACTATTATTTAACTGTTTAACCATCATTCAATGGAGAGTCATACAGGCAGAAAGATGGAACAGCAAGTGGTTCACGTCTAGGTTAGCTCCCCGCAGTTATATTTATGGCCAAACTGAAGACCACTGGTCTCATCCACAAAGTAACTAAATTCATGCTTTACAAGCACTAGGTTGGTGACATTTTCTGTCTTCTTCCAAACAGCGATGATCCCCAGGTCATTTTAGATGAGTACACTAAAGCACACCCTAATATAAAGTTCACCATCGAGTTAAAATATCACGACAGACTCTCCTTCCTAGACGTCGCGCTGTTTCCTCCGTCAGATGGGGCAGTTCAAGGATCCGTTCATAGAAAAGGAGGTGGACAGGAGAATACACGCACATTTTCAAAATTTTGTCCCGCTCAAGTAATAAGAGAAATTTGATGTGTTGTCTGCTGAGCAGAACGCAAAAGCCTGCACGCCGAGAGTAAGTTACGGGAAATGGATATCCGGATAGATTTGTAGATAGAAATTTACATTTCGGTAGGAAAATTGGACTCATCCAAACAGCACAGAGGAAAAACGATTTTCACATGTCACTCATATAAAGGTGAGGTTAACAGTGAAATACTTAGTCGTAAACGCTATCGAGAGTGTCAACTATGCAGCAAGACTTATCGTGTCGCTTGACATCTGCCCGGTACCACGCCTTAAGGATAGTTTGCCCAAGTTCACCTAATCTTTCTGCATCCCCTCTCTCACCTGCTGTTGTCAAGCCGGTTACGTTTGGAAAACCCTCAAGGCGGCTACCGGAGAGGATTCGCGAACACCTCCCAAACTGACTTCGCAACGGTTCGAGAAAGCCCACTTCTAGTACAATCGTTTCCAACTTACTTGACACTGGCCATCAAATAAATTCGAATGGAGCTTCCCAAAACATCCACAAGGTTCGTCAAGCCTGATCCAGAGCTTTCAGAGTGCGGTTTCTATCAACGGCTGAGGGTATTACCACCAAATCCACCACTCCTGCCTATTGGCCCGGAAACACTTCCCCTGGCCAATAATTCCACACCCACTTGAAACCCGAGCAAGCGTGAACCATTTGACACTGACGAACGCAAGTCTAACGACAGCCCGTGTGACATTAACTCATTCACCAGCACTCCCACCCTCATCCAGCAGAGTGTGGTCCGTACCACTTTGGGGATTTTCGACCACCTATCTCACTCGTTATAATTTTCCTATGTGACTCGTACCTACCCTATGCAATTGTAAAAGCTTGATAAGAATGACCGAAAACATTCTTACGATTTTTCACCTAAAACTAACCGGTAATAAATCATGAGGGTCACTTCAAGTGCCCTACGGTTCTGGTTAATAGACGACATAAGCTGTTATGGGTTGTAAAGAGTTTGATCTAACGACGATGTCGACCTGGTGTTCTATCACAGTTGAATATTTAATCAACGTATTTTTATTCCTTTCGTCCGCTTGCTTTCTTGCTTGATCCTTTTCGATATCTGGATCCTTATACTGATGTTCCATACGGATGTTTCGTATCGATGTTACGTAATCGTATGTGATCAACGTGTGACTTCATAGAGAACTGTACCTTAAACATGCTATCCTCAGCTCATTTCCAATGGGGATATTTCAGTTGGCGAACAGGGACATCTCACAACATGATTGGTGTACGTCGTACAGATTTAAGCTTTATTTACACTGTTTTGATAGCATGCCATCAGTGTTATGAAAACGATCGGATATCCGTCTATCCGGTCACATCATGTGTACTTTTCTCGCCAATTATATGCGAGCAGCAATCAGGCTGTCAGATAAGGTTAACATGGTGACTGCAGGTCAACTTGGTGCTCGAATGGAGCAGCGTGATGTTAGGTCGTTGAGTATGGATGGCACAACACCTATACAAAGTCTTCATCACATTTCAGATAAGCTATTGTGACAAGATGAATTCCGTGTCACAAAACAACACACCTGGATTAAAAAGCTCAGCTTACCATACTACTAACTAAAGAATAACTGGGATGACGTCAAGGATTGTTCTCGAACCATAATTACAGGCTATTACCCGCACCTACTGCAACTGTAGGTCGTTCTCAAGCAACTTTCGAACTACAACAGTAACGTTTTCTAAGTAGTGAAGCTTGGAGACCAGCAATGAAGTAGCGGAAGAATAATGTAGTACTGAAAATATTTAATCCCAGCTCAGTTCAGCATGAATGGTAACAAACAGGACAAAATGAAAATACACAATGGCTTCTTCTCCATTCAGAACTATTCAAAATGTATTGAACAATAATGCAGTTGAAATACCAACCTGAAACGTCTGGAGGTGGAAATCCTTCAGAAAGCACGTTTTGGAAAAACAGTCGGTAGAGTTTACTTCTGTTGAAACTCTTCATCAGGACGTATCTTTACTTGGGTTTCATAAGCAAATCTGGCTAAGCATTAAGACGGGATGCTTTGGACATTCCAGCTTGATGGCAATAGGGCAATAACCAATGCCTCTTGAGGATTGATACCGGAACTCAAACCCTCGAGGTGAAAAGTGTATACAATGGTAACAAACTATAATTTGAACGCAACTGGAGTCTAGATTTTTCGTGTTCACGTTGTAGCTTGAAAGTTTGTTTCAATCCGAAGGCTGACGCTATGTGTGTAGTGTTCAATCTATAAGGTAAACGTACCTGGAGTTAAGTACAAATAACTTAAACCCAACAATCACTACTTACTGAAGGTCGGTGATCGCAATTAAACTGTTGCACAATCGTAGTATGAGATGAATACGTCCGGTTTGACACAGTGTACTGTTACAAATCTACAGTGATGGTTCGAATTTTTACAGTTACCACACTAGTCGTAGAAATAGATGGTTCGCTTGAGGATATGCCCTCCTGATCAGCTACCGTACGAAGGGGGGTCAACCGACAGACTTATCTGAATGTGAATGTTGTGGTCGAATCTCGGTAATATTCAGCTTTAAAAAATGTATATTAGCCAAACCTTCTTCTAATCACCAGTACTCGAAATCCTCAACAAAATGCAAACATCCACTGCGTCTGATATGAGCCTCCCACCTGTGCCGAGTTACATCCTGTTCATACCGAGTTACGTTGATTACGGGATAACCGTTCTTAATAGAGTAGTATTTATAGACTACTACTTGATCACCGTAGGCTATGATGTAATACGGAGTTCAAATAAGTTAACAACCGGTAAACAGTGTGATCACTTACGCTACGAACGGGTTTCTTTCAAATACTCATTTGTAGTGATACTCAGAATTTTTTACCCACTCTGATACCAGTTTCCATTTCATATTACTGCGGCTGGACAGCACGCTGGTAACTCAAGTCATATGTTTTTATCTGACACAAGGAGTTACAAAGGAGAGCCATCTTAACCGGTAAGGCACTTACCCAACCAGTTCACTTGCAGATATGGTGACGTTTGCAGAATGGAACGGAGTGGACGATAGAAATTCATTTTTACTCACCATAACATGTGGATATTCAACAAGTGGATACGACAGTTGTACGAACTATTTCACAGCAATACAATTAACGCTCTGTTGGTTAACAGTTTTACTAAGTCAAAAGCGTGAAGGAAACGTCAGGTGGTTAGTTGCTGACTCCTTGTTACCCTGAACTGATTGTTCACAAAATAACTCAAATGGAAGGTAATTATGAGATTAAGTTCTCTTTGACAGGAGTGTGCGCAAATATTAACCTGAAGATTTACCCACCTCTTGGATGCTTTATTGAAGATTAAGGTCTCACTCAGGGAGTGGTCTGCGGGTAGATGTAATAGTGGCGTTGAAATCATTTTGGAGACAGAAAAGTCCTAATCATGGGGTTCATCTACTAGAGCCACCGGGACAGTTCCTGTGTCTCCTCTGGAGGCATTAAGACATCAGTCATAAGCAAATAGGTCTGAACGTTTTCATGTGGTAATTCAATCCTGCTAAATGTGGATCAGTGGTGCAGTGATTACCCCAGTTGTCTCATGAAGACATGACCGCAGTTCTGCTGCCCCAGAATGATGCATGAATGTGCATCATACGCAAGATCCAAAAAGAACGAAACTCACATATAAGGCTCATTTTCGAGACAGATTAGTGTGAATTCAATGAGGACGTGAGAGCTGCAATCAACGGTAAGTGATGTTCAAAATTAGAAATAAATGGATATTTCAGGGAACAGCTCAAACTGAACGTGTTTCGTCTGAAGTTCCTCGATTGCGGCCAGTGAACAGTGCGGTAGTATTCACGTGTGATAGTGAAGGGATGTTAGCAAGGCGACGAACAAGAGGGAATGAACTTCACAATTTTGACCGAAACATCAAACTTATGATCATGCATGGATTCTTAGTCTTTTTCTAAATAGACTGTCAACGCGGAAATGAGTGAACAGGAATGTGTACTAGTCATCCACGTTTACACAAGACACTTCGGAGTTTATCCATTGCTGACGGTTTTCAAACCGATTGATTTTATTCAGTCATTTCTGCAGGATTCGACTATTGGTTGAGTTGTGTATCTTAACGGTAACATCGGTATATCGACCCACAGAATCACCAGAGTCTACTGGGATATATTAGACATTTATTGAGCGTTGAATAATGGGGAAGAACAGTGTCATAGAAAAGTTCGACGTTGTTGAAGGACTGGGCAATTTACGATAGTTCGGCGAGGCATATTTTAAATACTACGAAGAAGCATTTTTGGGCTAAAAGGTGGCGTCCTAAATCCTCGCCATGTCTGTTTAGTGTTGTGAGCGTTAAATGGGCTAAGCAAGTGAGTAGATGAGCCGTCGATCAGATGTTTCGGCAATCTACTTAGGCTGAGTTTGCAAAGCTGATGATGGGAAAATTGTGATGGCAGATATATGTACACCAAATTGAGAACAAAAGCAGACCAAGAATATAATCCGCAGCACTTCACTTATCCTAGAGAAAAATTACCAGGTAACAGCACTCAGCAAACTGAATTCTAACTGGACATCTTCGCTAGTAGGTTTTGACGTTTTAACTCGTGTAATATGGCAGTTACCATCTTGGCAAAATCAATGGTGAGATATGGTTTCTACCTGCTTTTGCGACTGGATTTCTTAATATCAACATTGTTATTAAAAGGAATGACACAGTGATTACTAACAACATAAGGTTTGTAGGCAGATCGACTAATTGTAAGGTAGTATTACGCAATAAAACCTAGGGTTAGTGGCTTTTTACTTGGAGCCTTTTTTAAACTACTACCTGGGTCATGGAAAACAAGATGTATCCAACACGTGTTTTTGGTAGTTCCTCATTAGATCAATACGATTGCAGTTTGGCATCCGCGTGTTGACATGGAAATGAGAAACTGTTTAGCTAAAACATCGAGTTCATTTAGTCTATTTTGATCAACATGGCAAAATCACAAACGTTGCAAGATATTAAAATTTCACTTATTCCATTCGGTTATAGTGAACAAAGGGCATGGCAACAGGAACAGCAAGTAAATGTGATACCCTAATCAAATCAAAGTCAGTGCCATGGCAACGACACTGATTGCGTCAGCATGTATAACGCGCAAAGAAATGGTCGTTTCTACTTGATTGGCATGGTTGTCGTGGGTAGCAAAACTCCGGGTTTCCATTACATAACAGTACAGTGAACGATGTTAAGAAGTTAACCGAGTGATCTGTATCCAACATTGGTTCCGCAATCGAAAACATCGGCTTCCGGCTAAGCAGCTGCGTTACTAGTTTTTGGTGAGTCCTCACTTTAATTAGCTGTTTAGGGATGTTTTCCGCTATTCGTTTTCGCAAACTCCGCATCGTTCTACCAATGTACTGGTCACCACAAATTCGGGCGAACTGATACATTAGATGAGGGCAGAATAGTCAGTTGCATCGCGACCGAAGAGAATCAACGAAATGTTAACATCTCGCAACGTTCTTGTCATTTCGATAAATCGAATAATCGTAAATGTCCAAATCAAACCGATTGAGCATTCAAGATAGAGTGTAATACTTGGAATTCTGCACACGTACCACCAAGCTGGTTTCGGGTTTTGTGACAAATTTAAGTCAATCGTGGTCATGGAAGTGGCGATCTGCGAACAGGCTGTTTGTAGCACAGAACGGGCTTAGGTAGCCGAGTTATGTACGGCTGTGGTCAATATGTGATGTTGGACTAGGTTTTGTAACTGGTATGAAGGTTACTAATAACAACAATTTGGTGTGCAAGTTGTTTCGCTACTCCCACTTGTACTTCATGCAAGATGATCATCCTCGATTCGATTAGACAGAAATTTCGTACTACGACCTGTGTGCTACCCCGTACACCATCAGGAATGTCCGTGCACAAGAGCTGTCCTTTTACGCATACATTAATCATTTAGGTCCAGGGTCGGCATAGTTTCAGTACTACATTTGCTTTTTAATGTGTTAATTCGAAGCGCTTGTCCACTGGAGTGGTATGGACCACGACTGACCGATTCAACTGTCATACCACCTCGAAGCAGTGAGTTTTTCTCGAAATCCATGGAAAATTTTCATAGATTCCATTGAGATTTGGTTTGGTTAAGCGTTTATCCAAAGCAAATTGAAAGTTAAATCCCGCTAATTTTCCCAGTTCCCATAAGAGTCGATTCATCTTGTTCTGCCCACTAGACAGCGAATCGCATTCCAGTAAGGGTCTGTTTTCGCGCTTTATGCTGTTCGATCTAGGGACTGCAACAATCTATTCATTTCAACTCCGGAGACAAACTCGAAGGACGGATGGTATCAGTAAGCTTGTGTATTGTGAGAACGAGAACAACGTTTTAGAATAAGGTACCAACGTTTCCGGCTTGCCTGCAACAACGAGATATCATTGTCTGTTATTGACGATATGCTGATAAAATCCGTGTCCAGAAACAGTGTTAGCGATTAGTCATCCGTTCACCCATCCAACCCTACTTATAAATAACCCAATCCACGAAATGTATTATTGTCCACATGTTATTCTGTGACCAGGCTTGCTCGGGTTGCTAGGGTTGACAGTAAAGATAGTTGAATTTTTAATCTTAGCACTGAACCAGACACGTTGTTTATAATGCCTATCATATTTTACCCATAGAAAACAACACTCAGAAGAAAAGACCATAGGCATTTAGACACCGATCAGGTTAGTCAAGCCTAAGAAAGTTAGCTTAGCTACGCAGTTATTGTCCTCCCAATTGATAACCTCTGATCGGACTTTAGTGTAAATTAAGCAATCACGTAGTCTGCCACATAGAAAACAAATTCAGACTGCATTTACTCGGAATTCAAAGATGAATGGACCCGACCGTCGGCATCATTGAGTCTTTGTCCGCTTGTCTTTCCAGTACTATTGTGTAACACCCATCACATGGTCCTAACAGGCAGTCGATATTGACACGGCCAACAGCTCTGTTTGCAAACAGTGATTTTCAAAATAGCCACCGTCTTAGTATAGGTTGAATGTGTCCATTGCAGGCAATTAGTGGTTAACTGAAGCAGTAAACTATCACAGGTACTAGTGTATGTAATAAATGAATGAAGTGCTGACTTATCGAAGACAGTGAACATCAAGTTTACTTTTTTCCGATTTAGACTGTAAAATAGAAAAGTGGTTTAAAAATTTATCATTTATATGATAACACTGCTTGATTTCGGATATTGATCGCCAGTATTGTTAATCTAGGCTATCACAACAATTATAATTCGGCTCACTGAAAGTTCCAAGATGGATTGCACGGAACCGCCACTTTAGTATTGGAAACTCTAGTCATACACATCGTCTATTGGACCAACTGACAGCATGTCTCTCATTGTGAATGAGAATAAAATCTGTCCGCATGCGTAACTGACTGTTCAACATCATGGACTATATTAGACTACATCACGACTTGTCTATTATTTGCAGAAGAGCAGATCGCTCAAACATTGCAATCATTATGCTAATTATTCAGTCACTGAGGTGGCCAAAATCAATGTCAAGCGATGTCTAACAAAACTTGCTGACGCAAGTACTCTCTAATCACGGTTGTCTATCAGCATTTTCGCAAGCTCGATGAGGACGGAGGGTGACAATGGATCTTTTTAGAGGAGTATAACGTAGTAAGGTGTAATCTTCGTTGACTGCATCTCAATTTCCACCATTGTACCTCAGCATGCAATCGAATTCGGCGCTTTGTTGTTGTCCCACACAACTTTAATGGTTTCTTAGGTGATCGTAATGTATGTACGCAGGAATGCAAGCGATACTCAACAGGATGGTTCGATTTGATCACAAACAGTTTCAAAACCCCAACTGGTCATTCTTCGTTTGTCATTACTCAAATCAGTTGCGCTAACATATGGCAACTAGCCCTATTGGTGTAATGGAGTTGCATTTTGGCCAGAACGGCCGTGAAACAGCCTCTTTCCAACTAGTCCTGTCGACCTAGGATGATCAGCGTGCGTACTGGTGCACGCCCACGGTCATTGCAAATGGGCCACACGCAAGTGCAACATGACAGGATGGTCACCACCGTCCTGCTATCAACTTTAGGGGAACCCATGATAATCGAGTTTGACTGGAACGGGTAAGATCATACCAACCGTTGGGATTAATCCATGTACTTTCTGCAGCGATTATGCAACTCAGATTTATAGCTCCGCGAAACGCTTTTATTAATCACCCTGTGCAGCTACACAGTTGGTTAGTGAACAAACGAGTTTGGCACACAGCTCGTGTTCCGGCTTGTGTTTTTGCCTTCGGGAATTGGGTGGTCGAATGCACATGCACATAAATTACAAGCGGAATACAACGCCCGAATAACTGCAGTTTTACATTTTTAGACGAAATTTTTGACTACTGGCTTCGATCCACTATCCACACTTGAACGATCGGTCTAACTGTTGAATTCGGATGCAAGAGGCCTGTTGATTAGTGTTGCATTGACTTTATCGTGGGCGTGTTCGTATCATCCGCACTTTCGGCCGCAGCTGTTTCTTAGTGAACAATCTGCAATCTGTACCCGATTGATCAAGTGAACGTTATTCGGTTTCTACAGTAGACTTTTATATCTGATAATTTTCGTCATGGAAGTTAAAAACCAAAGACGAGAAACCTTGAAAGTTGGAAAGAGTAATGAAGGTGATCGTAGCTCGGACTAGTGATTTGTGTCGGGAGCTTGTTATTTGCGGTTTGAAACGTTTCATCATCAAATGAGATAAAATCGTCAGTGCGTAAGTGTTTGAGCGTGGGGTTTGACGAAGTGTGATGGATGCCAGCACTTACGTAATGGAGTGAGTTGACCTTCTGGCCCGAATTCTGATTAGTCACTTTCTGTTGCCTTGAGTTAAAGTTATCCCCAGTAATTGCATTGGATTTTGTATATAACGTTTCTTCTATCGGCGGGTTTGAGTCATTCCTTTGGTTTCAATAGCATTCATTGTAATGTTGCCGTTGGTTTGTGTGCCAGCGTGCTAACGTGTGCTCTGAAAAGCCTTGCGGTCAATTCTGATAGGTTTTGATGTATGGCAGTGCAATTCCTCTTGCTGATGGTTCCGTAGAGCTTGAATCTCCTTCTTTCTGCTGATGAAATTTCGTGGATATCCGTTGTAGAGAAATGCTCAGTACAAGTACTTTTCTTCTTTTCCTCGAAGCTCTGCGATTCCGCGTTGTGTTTCACTTTTTTAAACAGTTCGAGTACAGCTTCTTGTATGGAAGATTGGGTGGTTGCTGTAAAACTGAGGAGTTGGTCCGTGTGCGTTTCTTTTCGGTAAACTGAAGTCGATGATGTTCAATCAGGTTTGCGCCTGATTAATACATCCAAGAACGGCAGCTGGTTGTCGGTCTCAGCCTCCGTAGTAAATTTATTATCATTGAAAATGTTGTTGAGCAGCCTGTATGCCTTCTGTCATTGAGTGATTAAGGATTACGGATGTATCGCCAACATTCCTTATTCACAGTTTTGGCTTGATCTTTGGTAACACAATATTCTCTAACATTTGTAAGATTGCACCGGCGATTAATCCGGATATGGGTGAGCCCATTGAAGTTCCTTTAAGTTGTTCATTGAATGTGAAATATGTTAAAAAACAGCTCCATGAGATTGCATACGCTTTCCGGTTTCAAGGACTCCTTCGGTTGGGGTTTTCCTCTGGCATTGTTTGCAGTGTTTCTTTGATCAGGATGAGGTTGACGGAGGTGAACAAGACTGTGACATCAAACGAAATCATTGTCTCGTCTGTCCCTATCTCAGTTTATTCAAAAATTGCAGAGCATTGCTGACGGAATGTTCTGATATCGTAGTCTCTTGAATAGGTTTTTGGACAGGCTGTTTGTCGGTGGGTCCGGTAAGGATACAATCGGTTGCAGAGATACCATCCTTGTGTATTTTCAGTAGTCCATAGAATTAAGAAATGGCTGTACCATTCGACTGCGTTTTCCAGCTTCCCCTGTTTGCTTATTTCTTGCGTAGCTTCCAGTTTTCTTAGTGCGGCGTTGATTTCGTTTAGTTTTGTGGTGAGATCAGAATTGAGTAGGCGATAGGGGGTGTTGCTGAGCAGTCGTTTCACTTTCACTTCGTAGACTGTCCTATCCATCATGACCACATTATGTACTTTGTCAGCTTCTAGGATGATGATATCACCTCGTTTCGTGATGTAACATTGCAGCCTAAGTGCCAAACCCGGAGAATGTTTCGATAACTACAATTAAAAGCCCCACTAGACAAATCTGTCTGTTGATCAGTTATTGCACATGGAACATCACCCACAGCTATCACATTTCCACAGACATCCGGCAGCCCCTTACCACAACTGTTTCGGCCTAGGTCGTTTTTAAGCAGATGTTTGAATGCTCCATGTTTCAACTGTCTAGATCAGCCAGCTAACCAGTCCTACTCCCACCGTAATTACTCCATGTATTTGATACGAAAAAACTACGGTTGTTTTCATCTTGCAGCGGTCAACACAATGCTGATTCAAGCTTCTTAGTAATGGAAGAGAAAACTCCGGATCGTCTATCATACTTGTCCAAGTTTAACGGATGGCAGGTAAGCCTTATAAAAGGAAGTACCCAACCCGTTCACCTACTGTTGCAGTGGCACACACACTAGTAAAGTGGATCATACTGACGAACATGTTTTCACCAATTCGTCTTCAAGCCAATAGAATTATATAAGGAGTTTTTAGAGTTAGATCGAGATATCGATCGGACTTATTACAGAGAAA
>QNGE01008450.1:0-16977 GCA_008508345.1 Paragonimus westermani | reverse complement strand
TCAACACAGAAAACTAATCTATTTTAGGGCTTTGCTGGTTATCCCTTCGGTGAAAACCTGCGGAATTCAACTCTCAGTGCTCCGACTTCTCAGGAGCACCGATAAGCAGAGAGAGAGCCTGAGGCTACTCATTTTTCTGCTCACCGCTGTCTTAGCATGGACATATGTGTAGCACCGCTTCGGACTGACTTCGGCATCTCAAGCTAATGCTAATTCGTAGGCCACTCGGGTATCATCCTGCAGTACTGTTTCACGGAGGTAAAGTAAGGACCAGTTGCTTTTGGAAACTTATCCAAGCTCTCTTTTTCCTCTTGTGTGCCTTGTATATCTTGGCTTCCCATCAACAGGGTTCGCTTTGTGAGTGGCGTCTGATCAGTGGAGCTTAGTTTCTCGACAAGAAGACGCAACTTTCTTTTTATCGGCTCTTAAGCCTCATCTATCGCGCCTGGAGGATGATTCTATTCCAGAGAATGTGCATCTAGGATCCAGCCATCGATTTCAAATTCTCCGAAGTTGCGTGTTAACCTGAAAGGTATCGGGTGCCACCTGTGCGGGACTCACAAGTGACAGCCGCGTGGTCACTTCTTCCAAATAGGACACTCATATTAAGTAAAGTGAACATTTTTTCGTATTCACTTGTCACTAGGTCAGACAAATTTTGGCCTGCCCTATGCTAAAACGCAAGCTATATCTCACACACTGAATCAACTTGCAGTTGTGAAGGAACTCTCGGAGGTCTGCTCCAAAACTTCCTGCAGAAGCTGAGTCTTCCTTCCACTCTATGCCAGCAGCGTTTGAATTTCCAAGAATTAGCAGAGGGTGTGCTGTAGCAGTGATGACACTCAAAAGATAAAAGCTGCGCATCCTCGACAGGTTGCGACGTTGAGCTACGATGCACACATACGGCTGAGATGGTCTGTGATCGACTTCACCACACTTTCTACTGGCTGAATGGTTGGCGTACTGGGAGAGAAGCTCTGCAGTTACACATACCTCTCGACAATTAAAAGTAGCGCCCATCCTCCCCACTTCCCATCAGGCAAATCTTGTCTGTAACCTCTATATCCCTCCAGGTACAATCCATCGTACCGTACATTAAGTCCAAGCCAAGATCATGTGATGGCAGCCACGTCGCAACCGCTAGCTACAGTCTTTAGATCAACACACTTGTTTTTGATATTACCGGCCTAAACCCAACCGGTCAATTTACACTGGAATACCTTGGGAACCACACCCGGGAGCAGATTCCACTTTTGTCGGCGACAGAGTGCACTTTTATGACGCTGTATTAGAGAACTCAAGATACCCAGAGGCGATCTGTACACGCGCTCGGAACTCGTTCGTAATAGGAGGAAGAAACAACCAGGGGGAACGCTTGGCACACCGTGCCTTCTAACTGTGCAGCAAACGGACACTCTTCGGGGTAGTAGAGTTAAACAAGTGTAGAAAGATCTTAAATTTGTCATTTGACCTGGACTTCATATCCAATGTTTTTGTGGGCAGTTAGTTAGCTTGGAAACGGTGTGCGAGTTCCACACGACCGTAACGTCCGACTTATTGCGATATCCCTCAATAATCTTCCCATACGAAATGTGGTTGACAGATGGTGTCTCAGTGGAAATGCTCGTTCGGTACCTCTTGCCAAGTGCGGTTCAGGAATACCATGTATTGCATCATTCCTCCATCCGTCAACAACCATCTCGCTCTTTTTCTCAAGGAAGGCCAGTCTCCTACTCAACAGTTCACTGCCCACGTCCACCCTTGCAGCTGAGTATTCTGTTTTTTCATCAGTGTCAGCCACGAAGTTGTAATTGGTGATGTAGAAGGGAAATCCTTATCTACAGCTGTAGATCCAGTCGCATATAGAAGACAGAATGTATTCAATTTTGTGTCAGTGCCTTCAAGCCGGATCTAGTTATACCATTATATCAACGAGGAAGCGCGCGTGTTTGTCAACAGTTGCTCCCGGAAACTTTATTCACGGCAGGTGTTAGAAGGTCTATGCCGGACGAAGGAAGTTTTGTAGTAGATGGATTCTTTACGGCTTGTACAGCTCATGTGAACATCTCTTGGAATGCTGGCCGTACATTTAGGTGCGATTTATACCTCTTATGTTGGGCGGTGCAAGCTATGGTCAGTAACACCTTTATTAGACGTGGTGGTTTCACGCAGTGGGACATTAGCAGTGAATACCGGATTATTGGTACTGCCTGACTAGCTTTCAAATAGCTGCTCAGAGGGCCTACATTAATCGCAAATCATGTGAATGCAGTCGAGATTGACCGCAACTAGAACTGGACACAACTCCAGGGAGATAACAAAGCAAGAAGTGTAGAACTATGCGCCACAGCTGAGGCGCTTGAAGGCTTGGTTTTTTAAACGAACTAGATCAAAACACAAACTATACATGGGCCGCTTCAGAATATGCGCAAGATGATGCAAAAAATAATTGATAATGAGACGAGATACGCTAGAACACCAGATGAATGGGGATGGTGACCCTCATGTTTGTAAAACCAAGCTAAAAGAAAAGGAGAAATAACGAGCGCATTTGCCAACGTTAATGCCAGGAGTTCGAAATAACGCGAGACCACCCGAGTAAGTTGGTTAATACAGCGGCTGAAATACTAAACGGTCTACAATGAAGTATTATGACAATACCGAATACTGAGCAGTTTAGGTGGAATGTTGTGACAGCGTTTAATTGTGCCACAGTGGTTGACAAAGTGGAGATAGCGAACGAACTTGTAAAAAGTTAAAAAACCACCTGAACTGAATTTCCTGTCAAAATGAATTCCCTCGTGTATCACTCCAAGCCACCACCATTTCGACAGATTTCTCACTTGTCATATAAAGATTTGCGTGAGCGATCTGTTGCAGTAGTATCGCTCATGTCCACACTCAGTTACCCCTCTGTCCAGAAGGATGGAAGTAATATTTTGAACGGAGACAACACCTAGCCATTTTTGACGGATGGCTGTGCCGGAAACCTGAGCTTTCTCCATATGCGCGATTCCAATAAGGACTAACTCATTCTCACTCCACAGCTTCAGTTGTTCAGTTAAGATAATCGCGACTACACGAAGCACAACATAGAGAAAGGAATCCTTTTAACAAAGAACACAGACAGACGAGACCGTCCTCGGAATTGAAATCCGAAAGATTTGACGGGTATTATTCCACTCGGCTTACAATGGTTACCGGCGCCTTTGGACATAAAAGAGGTGTGAAAATGGTGAAACTGTTGAACGAGGATTCTTTCGGTGAGATACTTCGAGTGAGCCATCAGGTGGCGCGATGCTTCGGCTGTAACGGGCTGTTTGACTTGTCGTGATTAGGACGTTCCACGGAGATTTATAAAATTCTCCGCTCGACTGAATTTGGCTGTCCTTGTCTAATCTTAATTTTGGCGGTAATGTCACCAACATTGCTGCCGCTGCACATGACGAGCAGTTCGTTCACTGGTGAACGCGCAAGTTTCTAACCATCTGGAGTTTTTGCCACCGATTCCATAAATGTGGTGCAGTCATGCGTGCATGTGTTGCCCGAACTCCTATTTTTGCTGCAGAAGGAATCAAAAAGGCAGTGAATGGTGCAGACACTGCCGTTGTAGCGCGGCAAAAATTTCCAGCCCCTGAATATTTTCATCGCCTCCGATCTTCATAGGTACTTGAAAAATTGGCCAGAAACTAGAACAAAGTGTGACGGAGACTTTTGTAATGTCTTCCGTTCCAAACGGAATATTTATCTGGTTCTTCCGCTCTTTACCACCGTTGATAAGAAACCTCCGCCCCAAACAAATCCTCGGATACTTTAGCAGAACTTGGCGGGCCTTAATTGATTTAGTCCACCCTTTCAGCTGCACACAAGGTTCGATTACAAATTGACGCTTCTGTATAACATGTCAATTCTTGGAAATAGCGCCAGAGGAAAAGGCAATTGTCGAGGGAACCCCCACCATTAGTTGTTCAACGGACTTCCTAATCCGACATGCCCCGCACCTATCTGGTTATATCCCACGGCAGGATAGTAATCATTGGAGAATCCCTGAGTCTGTCAGAGAGTTGGATGATATTCTAGCTCGAAGAATCATCAACATATCCCGACCTCCTCTTTGAAGGGGGACATACGCTCGCGGTTTCTCGAATTGACGGTAACATCTCAAGATGTGGCAGCCCATGTCTCGGAGCGCTTCCGGCCTTGACGCCGTTTTCCATCCGGAGGATGATCGTTCCAGCATGAACTTCCAAGGGAGAAAAGCACGGGGCTCCGATCAGATTTTTCTAGTTCCGCCGGTCTTTTTATGGCTCCATCAGTGGATCTCCATGTATCCAAAGCTGTTACTAAACCGGAAGCCAAACTGGGTCCTGATGGCCCCGGTAAAGCTGGTGGTGATTCAACTCGCTGCTGCTTGCCCGGTCCTTTACCTAAGGAGCGATTTTTTATTGACTACTGGAAACGGTACTATATCAGTTATCACAGCTTGCCTAGCTAAGGCCCAAAGAATTAAGTGCATTGACTGAAAACTGTCTCTTTTCAGAGATTCCGTACCGTGATTACTGAAACCACGGTCGGTGCATCTCATTGGGACTCCCGGCTGGAGATGAGAGACACGCTTCGATTTGATGCAACAATAACTTCCACCGCAGATAATGGTGCAGCTTTTTGAGCCCACATATTTCTGAATGTTATTCGATTCACCGCCCCATGTGCAAGCCGGTACATGTGCTATGAAGACGCACTATTAGGCACCGAATCGGGCCTGCTCCGGTCACTGCGGGCCGAGTGCGGTTTTGCGCACGCTAGGCTTGTCTTTTCGTAATAGCATGCTGATGGTATCCGTCCCAAATCACCCTGTCAGCCGTTTCTACATGCCCCCGGGAGTTGTGGATACGGGAGTCTCTTAGGTGAGCGGCAACTACATTTTGGAAAGCCGCTCTTGCCCCTCAGATTTTCATTTGTTTGACAACCAATTTTTGCCTTTGCGCTTATGAACTACAATAAATGGACCTACAATGAAGAATATTCAACTTGTTCATGGCCAGCTGTCGGGTAGTTCCGCATTCAGCCCCGCGTACCACTCGCGTGTTGCTCGTTTCATAAATTTTGCGCTACTGCACGTTCACGTACTCAGTCGAGTGGCGATGATCTAGGTGAGTCCACGTCTTGATGTTGCTGGCATCCAGCTCTGCTAGGGTATTTATGGTAGCTCCTTGTGACTGAGACGTGGTAATTCATTGGTACTCCAGATATGTAAGTAAACATCAGAGGTTACCATGTGTTTCGTGGGGCATCGTCTCGCAGGACGAGGCAGTGGAAGTATTGCTTACCAAAAAGAGCAGTTTTTTGCAGTAACGCTTGACGAGTTTGGTCTTTATAAAATCGAGACTGGTTGTGGTTAACGGTCCCTATTGGTTTTCGTGAGGTACCTTTAGGTTGCACCTACAGACCACCTAATTCCACCAGCAAAGACCTGGGTGACCTTGCAGAGATAGTGAACCATGTGTCTAACATGCCTCGCAAACGCAAACTAATAGGTGGTAGCCCAATGTCTCCTGGACCTCATTCTCGGCTCCAGAAAGGCAGGTTGAACTTCCCTCATGCGTTCATCTGAATAGATGGGATCGGCATAACTTAACGCCCACCAAACAGGAACATATTGGAGCTCATATTTAATATAGACATCTGGTCCGTAGAGATATCTGTTCTGGAGCAATTCCCATGAAGTGAACACAGTATCGTCAAATGTCCGTTCGATTTCAATACGGCCACCAAAACGGAGGTTGCATTTTGCCGTCTGATCAACATCAATGATTTGAATACTTTCTTCCCCCTATTATGAACTTCAATTTGGAGTGCCGTCTTTCTCATATCATACCCAAAATTAGCAACATTCTGGTACCAATACAGTCAAAGCGCGTCGGTTTGCATGTGCAAGTTAGGGTCCTTACTGAAAAAAGACTGACAGACGTAAAATGCTTGATTCGGGGCACGAAACACTAGAGTTCTCCCTGGTGATGCAGACAAGCGACCTGTTTGAACACAGAACATAAAACGCAACTGCATCATATAAACGTAGAGAAGCTTGTGCTCTGTAGCCAGTACGAGGGCATAAGACTTTTACAGCTGATGAGACAAGAGGAATCAGTGAGGGACTCTGCCATAAAAATTATTTCTGTCAGAGACAGAACAGTTGTCCATGACCATGTCAAAAACCGTGGAATCTTCAAATCTCCCTTTCCTGCTTCGTTTGGCATAGAAAACACCTTCTTATATGATGAAACTCGAAGGCAAACAAATTTATGATTAACGCTCTGATGGATCTTAGGACAATTTGTCCACGGTTAGCCTCTACTAAGCCTTTAATCCGTCCTGAACCTGATGGTGTTCCACCAGTAGCTATCAGGCGAGAAGGTGAGGATATACTCGTATTTTGCTCAATTTGTTCACCCCATCACTTTTGTCGAGCATCTTCCCTCTTCAGTAGAGAAAGCCAATTATTATGCTCAGTTAAAAAATGGCAAAAGCAAGACGTTAGTTACTATCGCCCCACCAAACACGCATCAGTTTTTCCAGTGTTTGAAAAAATAGTGAGTGTGCGGTGTCGATTCCTTTGAATCACAAGACCTTATAAGCCATACACGGCACGGTTTTCATGGTAACCTCTTTCGCAAGACATGCCAGTTAGAATATCTGTACGATATATCGATATCCGCCGACGCAGTAAAGGTGGTAGCTATCATACTCTAAGATATGCAAAAGATTTTCGGTCGTGTGCCCCATGAACATCCCTCAATCAAAGTAGCATTTCTTTCTTACAATAACACTTTTATAGATGGCTTTCGTCATATCTTAAGGCAGCACCCAAATTATCAAGATAGGAGAGCACTGCACAATAGTAGAGCCAGTGACTAGTGGAGCGTTTCAAGAAAACGTTCTGGGACCTTTGTTTTCTCCGTGTGCACGTATGACGTATGGGATGTTATCAAACACAGCAAACCCTTTCTTTTTGCATCGCTTTCTGTCCACAATATACACGACAAGATGTAGTGTAACTTCAGTCCTGCTGGCTCATGACGTTCTTGACAAGCGAGTCGACACTATTACTCATGGACATCAAATATCTAATGGTTCTGTCCCGCCAAGTGATTATGATGTTGCTACCGTCAATTCCACTACAGATTTAGAGAAACGGCATTCAACAACCTTCAATTCCTCCGAAAGAGTTTCTTCAAACAGTAAGATCTGAAGGGACAACAGGCCAAATCGAAAAGAGGTTCGGTTTACCGTATGCGACGTTGAAACTTTACAACATGTGTGTTCTACCTCAACTTGAATCTTGCACCTTAATTTACGGCCACCTACGCAAATATTATAGGCTTGTGTCAGAAAACCTCCAGTGTTCATTGACCTGAAATCATATTTGGGTATTCTCCCTCATTCACCTATCCAGAATGCAGTCAGAAACTCGGCATTGATCCAATTTGGTCGCGGAGACCAATGCTGAAAATTATAACTCATTGTGAACTAATATTCGGGCGCCATCACTACAGCGTTTGTTGTTCACTTACAACAAACCTCTCCATATACTCTAAGAAATAAGGGCACTAATTTACCAAAATTGTTAACTCGAAAAGAAATATGCGTTAACACCTTTGTTGTGGAACATTCCAATAATTGGAATAAAATTTCGAATGAAATCAGATCCAGCAGCAACATTTAGCGTTTTGAAATGTTTTTGGATGGCTATCTTACACAATCAAACAGTGTCTCTCTTCAAATTCTGTGTATCCTCTGATGACTTGTTTAAACGCGGTCCGGGAAACGTTTAGCCGTCAGCTGTTTATAACGTGCATGTTTGTCCCCGGTATCAGGCTGCCCTCGAGAACAGTTTGCACGAGATGGCTCGTTGTGTCCTCATTACTTACTTACACCCCCATCTAGAATTTAATCTATTGCGCGTTCATGAAACCGTTAGATAATCAACATCATTTCGTTCATGTGCGTTATTGGGCACGAATTACTCAGATTGCCGGAAAATGTCAACTTGACGTTTAGTAGAGAATAAAGCACGGTGACCTTATGTGTGAGCTATACTTAGAACGTGTACATGGAAAAAACAAGTTTACAATCCACATGTCCATTCTTCTCCGCAGGTATATGTACTCATTTGTAATAATCTATTCAGTCTCGTTATTATCAAGGTTATGTGAAAATGAATAACAGTAACCGATATTAACAGATTACCGAATGTCATACAGAACCCTCCGCACAAAACTGAAAAAGGAACTACCCTTCCCGCACACCACAAACGACCGCATTGAAATCTCGATCCATCCATTTTTCTGCTTTCTCTCATTCATACCGACATAGTTAACCTCCGAACGCCTTTTGCGTGTCATGAAATGTGGATTTCAGTTCAAACATCGTCTTTGTAAAACAAGACGATGTCAAACTCCAACGGAGTTTCGATTACCACGTGATAATCATTTTAACAGTGGATGCCAGTTACCCAACTATTGCGAAATGCTATAAAAGCAAGTTGACAGCGTCATTTTTCATTAACCAACGTGCAAATGTCATTGTCCCATGAAGCCTTCATCGAAAAAAAACACACATTATTTGTCATGGTAAATGAGATCACGCCACAGTTTCTCATTTACCACGTGATATTACGATTTTTATTTTTCCCGTATACATCCAATATGTGTAGAAAACTTCCGCGGCAAGCGGGTGTACAGAACCGTGAAATGACGTGGCAATTCGTGATATTTTGAACTTTTGGACGTTTCCGAGTAATCCGTGAAGTCATGCACTGGGGTCTTCCCAACTGTTTGCCGGGCTATGGCATTTCCTGTCCCCACTCGCCATAGCCGACCTACTTCAATACTTTTCCGATGCCGATTATATCAAGTGACGGCGAAATCCCTCAAAGATGCAGTTGGACATATTTCCCGGCTTTGGCATTCAACTTTTTGAAAAATCCGCTCAAACACATACGTGTGAAAGTCAAATTAATAAAGCATCGCATATTTCGGACTGAATCCATGGAACGAACGGACTATCTTTCTTCCTGATGGGTGCGTCAAAGTTTTGTGAGCTACAATCTCGTTCTTTCTGATTACGCCTCTTCTCTTGGCAAACTTTGTCCTTGTAGTATTATTTATTTGTTGTTTTCCATCGCCTGTCACTGTCTCAAGAATCACGCCTATCCGATGGTGCTTTTCATATATGCGTTGAGAAATATACACTACCACTATAATTAGTTTTTGCCACTCAGAATACCGGTGGTAAATTCACAATACTTCATTAGGTTTTCTCACAACGCTCATCCGTACAGCAGCGCATTTTGGCTTAACTCCTACACTTTCAGTTGGACTAAATTTGTTGGTCCGCAAACCGGGTAGTTGCTTGAAGAACTCCGGATCACACAACCACCCTTAATCACACTGCACGCTACGCAGTCCTCATGATGATTCGTCCGCAGTATCATCACACGATCTCACATGCCTTCACCACCCCCAGTAGGAGAAATCAAGGATATCGGACAGACTATTTGCAGGGAACGTGCTGAAATATGCAGCCGCATTGTTGATACAATACAACATGGTCACTGATTCATTAAAAATTCACCTGTCTGGGGCAAACGTTCAAACACTGCCCGAATAAATCCCGAGCACATAGCGAAATTCCACAACAAACAATAGATAAGTTTATCTATTCCAATAATCATGGCAAAAAAGTAATATCGCATGAGTTATTCCTCGGAAAATTCCGCTAACACATTGTTTGTCAGTAAGTTTTATAATCCCACGTTTTCTCCAAGCAGCACACAGCTCCATTTTAAATGAATCAAACTGGGGCGTTTCTGGGGCAAAATGGGCATTATATATGTGCCGGTTTTTCACGGTAAGTACGACATAATCTGGGATGTTGCACATGTTTTTTTATCTCTCTAATGTAACTGTAGTTGTCAGAGCGTACATTTTAATATGTGTGATATTGTCGTATTGTTGTAATGCACCACTTCTCCATAAATGCTTGTGCCCAGGACAATTTGACTTCGAATCCCGGTAATTTGCGGTGATATGTTTCTGGGTGTCATTACGTCATCACACAACATTGGTTACGTTCGACAGAAGATAAAAGACCGCCGTTCAGCGTCAACTAGCTGAATAAGTGTTTTGGATGTGGACAGGCGTCAAGGTGGGATCAAAGGAATGGTTGTCCACATTTGGCTGCAACGAACGCTTCATATTCCGGTTTGACATGTGATTTCTGTATTCCGATGTTTTTGTATTCTAAACTGCGATTTAAGCATTCATGAAGAGCCGCTCCCAGATGTGGTGGAATTGAGCATTGCCAACGCACCCGCCTCTTGCCCCACCGAGCTACCACATATAGTAGTGGAAACTGAACCACCTGAAGGTAATAAGGAAAGCTTCGTTGTAAAATTTTCTTGTAGGGCCATCACGCTCCCTTGTTACCCCTCCCAGACGTACCGTTCAACAGGACATCGTTGGATGGTTTTAACGACGAAACATCTCATTGAAAGACGGACGTATGATACTGAAGTCTATGAGATATTACTATCCCAATTTGCCAAAAGACCCCCGAAAATTGTTGGGCACTCCAAGAATTTGTAATAGAGTGGCCAAAGGAAATGGAGTTTATGGCCACTTTGTACGTAAACAGAGCAGCATAAGGAACTCCTTTTTAATGTGTTTTCCTCCGCAGATGTACCTCATAGTGCAGTTTAAATTTGATGACTCCATCGCTATTGTTTACAGTGATTGGATGGTTACCGTGAGTCCGTCAGATGGCCGACAGTTAGAAGCAGAAGCGTGTGCAGACGTATGCTGCTGAACGTCGTACCTTTACCATCCGTGACAACCGTCCACGAAGACAAGGTGATGTTGCAGACAGGTTAAAGTGAAATTTGTCATATAGTGATGCATCATAGACTCTTAGCGGAAGCTTTCAAGCTCGAGCAACAATTGTTAGAAGAATCCAGTGGTGCGCAAACGGACGCTACCGATAGAATGACATGCTTTGGCACCCGGTGGCCAACCAGGAAAAGGTTTGTTTCCCGTTTTCTCTCGCACTAACATTAGAGCTGCTGTCCAAATGACCTCATCCGAAGATATACAGGATGTGTGCTATCAAGTTCACGCAACAGAGATTGCACAGGACAAGTCATTCGTAGCTTCTGAATATGCACTACCAACTCCACCGGAAGCGGTGCTGAGACATATGGCTTCAACATCGATCACGTAAACCATGTTTTGAAACGTTCACTATCAATTTCTTGCAGTTCTCCAAAGCAAATGGCAACCGGTTCAACTGTATCCATTGCTGAATGCTGCAGTACGCGGGAGTGTAGCAATGAAGGTGCACGGCTATCAGCTATCAACTGAATTCCTGGTAAGATTTGTCGTCAATTCACCACTCCATTTCCAGATGCTTTGCTCGCTTTGGATAAACGTTTCATGCGCACTGAAGCAGCCGTTCGAACACCAACTGAAGCAGTACAGTCAAAAAGACCGAGCAGCCACGATATCAAGACAGGCTGAACACATTGCTTTCAAAACAATATCTTCAGCCGACGAGCTCCAGTTATCTAAACAACAGCTGGAAGATGAGCACTACTACGACGCCACTGTATCTAAATTGTTCCGATTAGTGGGTACAGACCTTCATGATCACCCACGTCGAATACTGTCCTCGGTGTTTAGTGTGAATTTCTCAGGGCAACTTAATTAGAGTGGGGTACATGGAAAGCATCAAGCCAGCAAACGGGAAATTATGAAAGTTGTCGTAGGTAAGAGATCTGTGTTCAATCACATTAATCACCTTTAGACGCCGTATGTCATTCTCGTTTGGCGGGAGCGACAAAGAAATGGGTGGAATCGAAGATTAGAAAGTGGCTACATAACGCATGAGACCTGGAAGGTGGACGGAAACTCAGGATTAAAAGTAACGCTACTTAATTTTCCCCCTAATATTTTATGTCTTCTTGCATGCATTTACAATTACATGTTGCTTTGTACGGATATATGCATATTTTTGAAAACCTACTTTCAGATCTGTATGAAGCGTACCCATTTTTATTATAGATTTGGTAAATTGGAAGTATGTGACAGCAATTATGAGCGTTTGCCACTTGAACAAAAGAATGTGCATTAGCATGTTAACCAACGTCACGTTTATTTGAAATCTCCGTTTTCAGATCATTAGAATGCGTGCACCGAAATTGCAATTCAACAAATCAGGTGAGACGGATTATTAATTATAAATACTTGTTTTCGTTTGTAAACTGCATTCACACTTAAACCGTTATATCCAGTGTGTCAACCATAAGTTGCTTTGGGAGATTTGTTATCACTTGTTGCTCAGTGACTTCAACTGTCTGTCTATATATTTTTACCCACGCGAACATTCGCACTACTCTACGCCGCTTCACTGAAGTCCTCATTTACAGTATCCATTCCGTTACTTTGCAGATACTTGTCAAAGATACGCTATTTGTATGGGCAAAGAAGACCAGTGAGCGAAGTCCCCATATGAACTACCAACGAAGTGCACGAAAGAACGGCAGTTTGCTGAATCGAACAACCGTGTTGTAACTCTATGATGACGAATAGTAAATGCGCATGCTTTTTCAGTGTTTCAGTCGTTGTTGGTAGTCGTTTATTGGGGGGTCGTTCAGTGGACTGGGGTGCAATGTACATTAGGTAGAGCAAGGGATAAAGATGAAGTGAATGAATACTGCGTAGTTGTCACAAAAGAGCAAAATCGGGTGCGTGGGTGAAGTTTCGTGCAATTAAACGTTTTCGGGGCTGGCCCCCATTTTACCCCCATGAGTCCCCAGGGAGGGTTTATGTCATACCCCATCTTTACTCACCAACAGCCCACAAAAGCCCACCGGGGTCCCCTAGGGGACCACATGGGGTTTGCTGCTTGGGTCTCAACTAACGTGAACTTACATTCTTCTTTCCAGTCACCACATTATCCACTGAGCGAGGAAATTTTTCCAAGACGGATGGGCACACGAAAGTTCGTCTTAGATGAACATTTTGCGAGGTGTTCTACTTTTTGACGTTTTTCGCGGAATTGACGAAATCCTGCGTTGGAATCCGCCCAATCTTTCGCTGGATTTTGAAACTCTTCGCCCTGCGTCGCCAAAGCCGACCTTTGTTGACATTTTCCAGACGCAAATTTTATCCCAACGGCAAAACACTCCAAGAATTCGTTTGGGCCTTCTTCCCGGAGTGACCTTGAACCATTTAAGAATTTGCCCATCCCTCGACCTTGTAGAAAATAAATAAATGTGACATTCCATTTGTTTGAGACTAAACCTGTGAAGCGGGCGAATTATCTCCTTCTCTATTGCGTGCGTCGAAGTTTCATAAACTACATTCATTTGCCTTTGGACCACGTCCTTCTTGACGGAAAGCTTCACGTTTTGCTATTAATTACTTATTCGTTTTCATATGGTTTGTAAATATCTGTCGTGATCGCACATAACACAGCCTGCTTCTCACATATGCGTTGATAAATATATATTATTACTACTAGTAGTAGTATCGTCGGAAACATGCGAACTGCAAATACGAAAGTGGTCAGCTCGAGTCCAGAACTAAAACTGCTTCAAGGGGCGCTGCGAGAGCTTCCGAAAACGTCGTTGCACGAAAATACTTACCAATGTCGTAACACAAGCGACCATAGGCAATTACACCACATCCTTCTCCAGATACATCACAGAATACATTTAACTCAGAATCACTTTTCACACACTTATTAGGTCTTCCGCACATGGAAATTTGCATTTTGCTATGTTCTTGTAAATGTTTTAACCAGTCGTGCCGCTGCGAGCTATCTTCTCAATTGAGTGGGTCAACCCATCCCAGTCTCTTGCGGTACAGCTCTTCCAATAATTCCTTTTCTGCAGTGGCCATAGAGTGGCGAATCCAAGGGAGCGATACAAGCTGAGGATGACAGGTAGGATAGCTAACTCCGTGGCTGTTTTCTACGGATGTCTGAGGTTTACAATAAATTAGTCAACACTGGCGTCCCACTTGTTACCCAGCATATGTTAAGTTGGTAATCCGTCACCACTTATTTCAATCACACCCACAGCGCAGTGAGAGCTAGTGACACTATCAAGAACTCCATGGCTACCCGACAGCCGTTTGCTTAAGTGAAATCCTGTTTTAGACAGCAAAAGCGTTAAACTGTGGACAAAGCTGATTGCTGAGGATGCACCTGGAAGGGGAGATAAATAGTCGCCAACGTAAAATCCTGTATGGACTGCTTGGCATACACTGTTCTAAATGGATGAATTGTCATCCAATATTCCGTGAGATAGCCTTGAAGACACCATAGTATCTTCTGTTGATTCTGTCGAGGTCTCTGGCGTTATTTTGGGATTGTTGGGCTTTGATTGATATTGAAGGGGTGCACTTGGCTTTGGTCTGTTTCCCAAATAAACTGCATCATTCATCTTTGTTCTTACATCAGCTGCCGGTACCGTTTCCTTACCTTTATTCAGTCCGAGCCATGTAAACTTTCGAATGTCGTTTGCCCTGACCCAACCGATGGCCATTTCTTTGGGTGAGCTCAACTCCGTTCTAGTGTCCACCATTGTTGAACGGTGCCTAGTTTTCTATCTGTTGTACAGGCACGTACTTTGTTTGATTTCTGAGAATCTTCACACTCGAGGTGAGAGGTTTAATTTTCTTACACATTGATTCGGTTGGCACCACATTAAATTCAGTTATAAAGAGTGCCTTCTCGATGGCTGTCTCGAGGATAGACTACCTATGTGGTTGAATAACGAGAAGGGCATTTACCGGACCAACAGATTACGCGTAACTCGGTGCAAACTTGAATTGTCAGCGAACAATTCAATGTCCTGAAGGCGTCACGGTATACATCGAGTACACGAAACTGTAAAATAATCTACTTTATATCTGGTGCGACCGCAACCGGATGAATTCTAAGCCTCAACATTACATATTGGACTCGATAGGTGATGGCCTGCTCCTGTGAAACTGATCGTTCCGAGGTGCTGCAGCGTAGTCACATACCGCACGAATTTCACCAGGTTTCTCGTGGTTAGACACCGTGTAGTGTGGCATGTACCATCGTTTGAGAAGCAAACAGGCGCAACTTTTACAGGCGCCAGTTTGATGTACCCCTTGCTAACGTGAGACTGTATCTGAGCAGTGGAACCCCAATGCAGTTCTTCAACAAGTGGTAGGCGGTTCGGTAAAAGGTCAAACCTTTTAGAGCCGGTATTCCACTGAAAGGTAGAAGAGCCTCCGTAGCTCTTTAACGTGACGGAACCTTTGAATGACCGTTGACCGGACGAACACAATTTTCTTCAGTCGTCAAGGCTAACTTATCTTTCCGAGAGTGTCATTGGGTAACGTTCGCCATATTAAACTCCCCGGTGTACAAGAGTCCGCGATGTTCTACAATGAAGGGACCTTCTTAAAAAATACGGTTCACTGAAACGAATGGCTTAAAACCTTCCTTCGATGGACTACAAACCATCCAGTCCACCAGGGTCCCGATTGCAAAAAGCTATTTACGTCATCTGATTGTTTGTTACAGTACTCAGTATGTTTCCGGGACGGCAAATCCCATCGGTATATCAACCTCTCTTCGGTCAATTTCCTCCAACCCGATTCCTCTCAAGTGCTGCCAGTGCTCACGCATATCCAGCAAGGAGGCTACAGGCTTAAATGGTAAACCTACTGCGGTGTGCGCCTCGCCGATCTCAACAGTTTCATTCCAGGACAGCGGAAGTAACTTGGGTTTTGCTTTGACCCACTTAAAGTTAAGCACGCCAAAAAGCGTCGAGAGTGTCAGGTACGACTGAACCGCAACAGTCCGCTGTCAATCAACAAAAATTTTGTTTTACAAGGGTTGCGCCTAAACCGCTTCCAAGGAAGGCACATGTCCTAGCAAAACCCGTTGGGGTTTACACATACACCGGGACCTTCCCAATTCATACGCCCTTGCTGCCAAAAACCCTCGTGGCACAAATTCATTGTTCCTACACGAGGGCCGTCGTGCCGTTCGACTTCTGGGATTGTGCAACAAACACTGTTGCCGAACTCGATAACAGTCCTCACCACATAGTATTTTTACTCGACTGTCCGAAGCGCCATGTGATAACGTAAGGAACACGAGACACGCTCAGTCAGTGCTCACTAGACCACGCCAAACTTGGTGAAACCGGGACCTCCTTCAGCACCATGTGGAAGTCCGCGCACGCCATAGTCCACAAGACAACTTCGCGGTGGTGGTATCCAAAGCCGTAACTAGTTCTTTTTTATTCTCGCGCCTTAGTTACACTTGGACTTTATTACGAGCACAGTGACTATTGCCTACAGTTTTTCCAAACCTGTCTTGCACCACCCTTGCCCATTTTGGAGCGAACTTGGTGGAATCAAAAACGACGGCTTGTGCCGTCGAGAGCTGACGTAGCCTATCTGTTCAGCCCTCCCTATTTGCAGGCTGTTGGGTAGTCCTCTCATAACCTGTTCCAATGTGCTCACAGAGTCCTAGTCAGTCTCTTGATCCATCTGGTTGCGGGTAACGTCACAATTTTTCATGCGAACAAAGAACCGTGCCAGTCTATCAGCAGTGTTCCGAACATGTCAAGCTTCTCCAACGGACCATCGTTCCAGGGTCTCGCGGTATGGTGCGGGTGTTCTTAAAGGTTATACAACACCTCTCTGGCCTTCACGCACACCACAGAGGGTAGCAATGTTACACAGTCCTTATCTACAATTGTGAGGCAATTGTGAGGCACGTGTTTCGAAAAAGGCCAGTTATTATTGCGTGGTAGTGCATATTCCGTTTTTACTAATTGATCACTCAAATTTACGTACTATATGTTGTATTTTTCCATATTTACTTGCTTCGAGACTTTTTGAACATTACCAATTGATAAAAGTTGAATGT
>QNGE01008449.1:0-16982 GCA_008508345.1 Paragonimus westermani | reverse complement strand
TCAAAGTCTTGTTTAAACCCAATAGCTTCGTTTTTCAGATTTCAGGTGAACCAGTTAACACCCTAAAACAGGGCATCGGTAATGGAACATCTGAGTTGCAACGGCTTTTGGTGTTAGATCAGTCTGCTCTGAATTTGCCCTCATACCTTGATTACAGAAGTGATGTTACAGAGTTTAAACAAATACCACGGGAATTTTGTTGATATCTTTAATCGGTTGTTAAAGCGTATGTAGTGGGATAATTGTTTTCTTTGCTGGGGAACGCGCGAAAACTAACGTGCATCCAGGAAGTGTAACGTTGATAAATGGACTAATTACTTATTTCAAGACAGACTAAATGGTTATAACGACATTTGGTCAGGTACCCCACAAGAAGAGCGAAAAAAATGCCTAAACTTTGCGATTATCCACTGAAGTTTCTACGAGACATGCGACTACTCAATCTGTTATGTGTGATAAGTTCGGAGCATATGTTTTCTACCAGCTGTATGTTTTTTGTGATGGTCGTCGGGCGATTACTGGACTCTGTCGGAGAAGTAACTTAAAAAAAAGCATAGTTCTACGGGCTGCTTATACTCTCTACATGTAGAATAGTGAATGAAATGACGGTATTTCTGAAATCAGATAAGAGCTCTGGCATGGTAATCCTGAGTAAAGGTGACCATAGGATAAAAATGCACACTATCGTGACTGAAGAACCAAAGTTGAATGCTGACCGTAAACCAGATAACATTCCAGTGGAGAAAAAGACATCGGGCAAGCTGCAAATTGTTTCACTGCATGGATATGTAAACTCCCGTTCTTTGAGCGACTCCTTTGAGTTGCGCGATATTTTGCGAATTCCTCAAGGGATGTACCTACTTGATGACTCACTATACATGAACGTTCCGTTACATGAGACAGTTGATTATTTGTGTAATTTTATTTTGACTTATAATAATACTTCTTCATCTGTTCCTATTGACTACTTCAGGGCATTAATTCTTATGCACACGGGAATATTCGGTTTGAGTTCGATTTGTGTGCTCATGGACAAGTTGATGACGTAGCAATGTGCACTCCGTTAGGCCTAACATTGGCTGGTACTTTTCTCTGACTGTTCGGAAATGGACTATCGAACTCTGTCAACCGTCCTCTGTTTTACTAACGGTTTGTTGATGAAATTCACCGACTTTGATCATTTCATGTCTTTTCCATCAGTTTGATTCCACTCACTGAAATCTGCGCGTCATCCATGTACAAGAGTTAGATAACTCATCAACATTCTTCGAAGTTCTGACTACTAAACGTTTAGACAGTACAGTTAGCCAGTCTGTTTATCAGGAATCCCCACAGAGTGAGCAGTGCCCCCAACTCCCTCCATTCGCGTCTGTGGCTTACAAACGTAGTTTAATACGAACGCTTTCTCATGGAGCAAGGAAACTGAGTGGCCGACCGCCTAAAGCCTGAAAAGGAGCGCTTGCGGAGTGTTCTGCCTGCAAATGGATAACCGACCAAATTTGTTGAAATTCATTGCAAGGTACGGGTGGCCGACTCACAGCTGAGGAATCAGAATTTTGTCAACCTTCCTTATACAGGAGACCACAATGTTACCGACGTAAGCCCAAGGTTGAAATCTGCCACTGATCGCACATATCCCACAGCAGAATTGCGTTTGTTACTTTCCATCGGTAGGATTAGTCTCCACTGCCCTGACCGTTTTTTCTTGTAAAACTGTGACTCTCGTCATCTGCCAGTTCACCTACAGTTGCGGTGACACACACTGGCTGAACGGACTCGGACTTGCAACAGAGGAAGTCGAAGCACATTCCGAATTGGTTAATGCAGACAAGGTCTCAATGTGGGTTAGCATACTAACACCTGAACAGAAATTCGGCATCTTCGACTGCGAAACGCTCAATCGCAACAGTTCGTTTAGATGACTCCGCCATTTCGTTTATGGTTTTATTACGTGATCGCAACCCCGAAATATGGTTAATCAATCGTCACCAGTTCTTTGTTATTAGAAGATGCTGATGCAATCGACCTGGTTGCCGTGGCCTTGAAACCGTTTACCGACCCTGATGTGTACCCATGTGGCGTTCGTTTCATCATTTTGTCGCCGTGACCTAAACCCATATAAGTGAGTGTGTTCAATTTAATCCGCTGATGGAAATAAATGAGATGCTTGCATCTCGGAATGCATCCCTTGTTGCCGTCCTGAACTGGAGAAAGGGAACTCAATGTTTCAAATTAAAAGGTCTATTTTTGTTCATACACACTCCCACAATTTGCTGCGTAGGCCTTAGGAATCTCCTTCATGTTTATCCACCTAAACTGGTCAGCGTTGGAGTGTGTTTACCTGACCGTGAGCCTTGTTTATCCCGTTCAATTACAGGACCATGCAGACATGTCAGGCATAATTAACTAATTGCGGCAAGACCCAGTGACCAATAGGAAACACACACTACTACGGCTGACTGGCGGGGCGACCTAGCATGTGGCTTCGCACACCCTCGCAACCGCCCACTGCCTCCGAGCCTAGCTCACGTGACCCACTCACGAGGCTCCAGCCGTCTGGATTCCAGACGAACGACAAATTGCGCTCTGCAGGCTGAGGTTAGCCGTGCTTGTCACGTGGTCTTCTCTTCCGGTATTTAGGCCGTTTAATTGTTCTTTCGCTCCCATGAGTTTTCTGACGGCTATTACCCGTGATATTCAACCTTAGCAAAATAAACTAAATTCACATGTTTTGCTGAATGCACACCAATTTAGCGCGTTCGTATATTGGATCAGCTTTCCCTTGGTTGCGTTGTCATCTCAGAAAATGTCTTCATGATATTCACTGTTTGTGAAACACACGTTTCTTGTTTCATCGCATCTTATGTGTACGATGGATTTTCATCGAAGTTGGAAAGTTTCTCTCACTTATTGCACGAGAAGAAGTTGGAGTTCGGGGATGTTTAACAGAAAACACGCAGTCTTCCACTCTTGTTTTTCGATTTCCTCACTGTTCCTGGCCAACGATTTACTGTTTATGATTAACCTAATGCTCAAAGGCAGAAAATTTGCTCTGTATGCTACATTATTGTTCTCCTTAATATAGTTTTTTTCAACATGGAGGGTGGAGGGTAGTCCAAACCTACCACTCCGCGTTTCTAGTATTGAAGCGCTCGAGAAGACTATAATTTTGCAAATGCCGCACTCTGTGCTTTTTCCAGATTTATTGAATTACATAGTTCCTCGAAACTAGGTACGGTTCTGTTGTTAACAAACCATGTTTAGGATAATTGTGTTTACGTTATGTTTCGTGCTTCTATGTATCTGTACTTCAGTATGATGGGCAACGTGTAATAATTAACCTGCTAGTGCTGGAGGCTTTCATTGTATGCCACACATTTCATCTGTTCATTCTAAAACGATAATCCTCTTGCGCCCTCCACCTTGGAGTCTGTTTCATCCTCACTGTCTATTTCACCGTCTTCCGAGAAGTCCGTGTTGTCCGGTAGAGTCACACCATATTCGTCCAGTTCTTCTTTGGACAGCGGATGCTTTTTGTGTTTCTTCAGGTCGATGAGGGTCACGTTTTTCAACTGCCCGTTCAATTGCTGCACGATATTTGGATGTGGCATATGTGTTTGACGACCCAGACTCGACAAACTGATTAACTCCGTGGCATTTTGTCGACGTCGTTGTTCCATCGGTTCTATGTACCTTTGCACATACTTTGGTGTTCCTCGTGGGTCGTGGACATTGGAACGGGTAGGTGCCTCCCAGAACCGTCGTTGCACTTCGCTGATATCCGTTTTATTCAACCTTATTTCTTCTTGTAACCAAGCCGAGGTTTCCGGGCCAAAGTGTTGATCAAACACTTCCCCGATTTTGCCTTTTTTCACAAAAATCACTTTTTTTCTGGTGGTCGGGTCGATGAATACGCGGATAGCTTTCCATACACCGTGCAAAGCTGGGTTGTGATTCACCATGAAGAATCGACTCAGATGTTCTGGATAGTTGTCGCCGAACGTTTGACAGAATTGTCTGCCCAATTTCGGATTGCAGCACGGCAGTGTCATGCCTAGAAGCAGATATTGTACTGTAAATAATTGACAATGGATTGATCTCAAGAATAAATAGCCTCTTTTTAAGTGCGACCTACACCGTTAATGCAATTCACGTACATCTCTTTTTACCCTCGAATAGGGGCTTGTCGAATGTCGGATATATAAATCGATTTGGAGAATTTTGATTACATATTTTTATTTTTAACTTGAGACGGAAAATAATTGTTGGGTGAGCATATTGGAATAACCAGTTCACGATGCCCAACCCGGCTCTCCGCTACGGGTTTCTGTTCGGATTAGTCGAGTACTTCAATGTCGACTTTCCATTACTGGTAATCAATTCAGTACGCCTAAGGTGGTTTCTTCGGTAGTACTGTCTGCACACCAACCCAGTATAAACTGACTGCACTGACTCAGTGTAGTAGGGAATGGAGATAGATCCATCATACTGAAGTCTCACCACTTCATGCGTTCGCCAACTGGGTTTCATCAACATTCACCATTAAAAAATACTGGGACGATAGAGGTAGGATATGTGAACCAGATAATAGGTATTGAAGATTATGGTTGTATGTCAGTATTGTGCATTCACTATCCATTGACCAGAGGCAAATGGCGGCGCTCTCTAATGCGTGTCTTCAGGGTTTATTGGTACTCCAGTACAGGATTTCAATTCCGGTTTTCCGTTCCATTGTATCAGTACGTTTAGCTTAGTTTGGGTCTCCCTATAGACATATGGTCATACTAGTGCTGTCTCCTGTGAATGTGATACTGAAATAAGCGGAGCCCCAATCTGCACATCCTACGTTGGATGGAGGATTAGAAGTCACGCGAATTAGCCGGTTTGAACGTGTCTGTCTTTCTTTCTTAACAACCCTAGGGAGTGATGAGGTTCATAACTTTAAAGGGTTGATGTGGAACTGGGCGTGGCAAACTTCTTCAGTCTTTTGCCCTCACAGTGGTTACCAGATCAAACCAACAATCCGAGATGGTTTGCTATGTCTGTCAAGACCGTTGAGGTGATTTTTAGGCCAGCATGTTCTTCAACCCTTGTAGGCGCTTTGTTAAAACGAAAGGAAGACACTGTCAAATGTTAGCATTTCAGTTTACTTTCGTTGGTCGTTAGCGTAGAACCAGCGAATTTTTGAATAAACTGCAAACAGCACTAGGAGGCGAACTAACCGGCCAGATTCTCCTAGTAATAAGGCTGACTAAATTTCTTTACTGCGTAAAACGGTGAAACCCTTTCGGTTTGTTTGTTGGCATGTTATTCCTATGTACAGTTTATATAAATTTAGCTAGTTTTAAGTTAGTGGCTGATGAAATTAAACTAAATGGGTGGAAAGAAACTTAACTATACCTGGGACCAAAATATGTCTCCTCCAATCAAGATCAGTTTATTGCTGTGAACTGATTACATTCTGAATATTCATTTTACCTCCTTCCAAAATGATGGTCACTGACTTCTTAGATTGAGCATCGATGATCCGTAAGTGTTCAACACAAAATCCAAACTGGCTAGCGAAATGTAGACAGTTGGACTATCGAAACTTCATCAAACAATTGCAAGGAAGTTAATATAGCGTGCCCAGGTGGATACACTGTTCAGATATTCATACATATTCTGTTGCTAGTGACCACCCAGGACAAACGTTTAACAGGTGGCCGTTAAGAACGAAAACTGCTACTTCTGTTGTATGTTGTTCCAAGCTACACAATTTGTATCAAATTTCAGTTAATTACCAACGCTTTGGTTGCGACTGAAACATTTTGGTCTAAGACGCATGTGAAACGAAGCTAGAACGGTTCGATTCGATAAAGGACGTTAAGATATGGAACCTTTCTTGATAGACTAGTTCACCAGGTCTTAACCCCGTCACACACACACCGACTGGCGAATTAGTACACTAGATACGAATATTGCTGCCTTCGTGCCTCTAATGTTTATCCACTGCTACAATGACACATATTACGTATTAATACTTTTCAACGAGTGAAATACCATCCTACGAAATTTTGATAGGGGAAGACATTTCGTATGGTAAGTTTCATGGAAAATTTGCAGACTAAAGTCACCTGAGAACGTCTATGTAAATCAGGATCTGTGTCAGACAGTTGAAAAGCGAAAGGCAATTCGGGGTGTTACTTCGATTTCATAGGGTTAGCGACAAAAATTCGAATAAGGAATTCGGAGGATAGTGAATGGGATAGAAACCTAGCAACCTTCTGTCAAGAATGTAACAATCGCATTGCAGATTATAACAAACAACGGTAGAAGTTGAGCGTATCTTCATCCTACCGCAATTGTTCCAATGATATGGCTATCTCATTACTTGGTTTCTTGACAGGATGACGCAGTTACCCCAGCCTTATATTGCCGGATCCTAAAAGGGCTATCACCACACGAAGCTGCTGATCTGATGTTGCGGAATTAGAAATGTGCCTGTTAGAAGTACTTTTCCTACGAAATGTTGGGATTGCCGAAGGATGCTATATACTAAACTCAGGTCTCACTTAGCAATGGAAGACCACTGAGAACCGCCCCAGTTCGCACAGTGTATCTGGGTTGGACAGGAATGTCGTACCGTTAACCGTTGTGTGTTGAACCTTTTGGACAAGGCTGGTGCAATTCAAGAAACGATGATGCAGAGTTTGCATAGTTAGCTCAAGTTGGGGGGGGGGTTGCACTAATGAACTGAACATAATGGAGGAACGCTTGTTTGGAATCGTTGCAACAGTCTGGTGAGTAACCCACATACCGAGTCAAAGTTCTTGGTCGAAGAAGCACTGAAAAGAGACAAACTAGGGTCACTTGACATAGTTCTGCGTAACTCATACGCCTGTTTGATGGGGCCCTGATGTTTGTCTGTCAGGAAGTAATATGTGAAGTCCGAATGACGGAGATGCATAACCTAATATTTAGCAGCGTTAAACGAGAGTGTATTCTACGGCTCATTGGTGTAATGTGTATAACTCACACTGCAGCCCTTCACTTCCAGCTACATCGTCCAATGTACACAAAAGTTGCCTAGGACATACAATAGCAATGAGAAGATTGATAAGCTGGATTTTCGAACCAAACCAAACAAAGAAGTCGATGTCCTAGTATGGAACCTTGCGACACACTGCTGAACGCACAGCACCAACCTGCGAAAGCCGCGTTCACTTTGACATCAAAGTGGCAATCTCGGAGATAATTGGTGAGCCACAAAATTAGAGGATTTTCTATACTACCATAACAAAGCTTCACACAGAGCGCTAAGTGGTCTGCGCGTTCGATGGCTTCAGAGAGTTGGATAAAGACCACATCGTCTAGTTTTCCTTCGTCAGCCACCTTCGTCATATCTTCACGATCGACAGTTAAAAGGGCAATACACGAGTATCCCTTTAAAATTTCGTATTGGATCTCAGACGACACTAAAAATCGAATAACTTGTGTGCTCAACTGCTTATAGTGCAGTCGGTGTTTACTAGTTGCGATCAGCTTCTTTAAATATAGGTGATACCGTGCACATATTCCGGGCTTTAGAAAGCTTGTATTCTCGGAGAGATCGATTTAAAAGTATACAAATTGACATTAATAACTGATTACATTTTTGGTCTTACAGGAAAGATGAAATCGGGTGTTATTTTCACAGAGCGTTGATCGTTTTTGGAACACTGTTTAGGGTGAAGATATTTGTTCTTATGACATATTTAGCACTGAAACTGAGTGTATGTACTGAGTCTGTGGAAGGGATAGCAAACACACTCAATGCTGATTGACAAGAACGCTGACAGCTTCCCTGTTTGAGACAGTCATGATAACTGCGTGCCGCAACTGAGAAGTTGCAAGACAGCTTTCGCTGAGGAACGTAACAGTGCCATAAAGCAACTTTTGATTGATACTAAATTTGTTAGTCACTTATAGCTGGTATTGTTGCCTATCAGCTTGTACCGCTGTTGTCCGATTACAGACTATACATCACTCATCGTGTGTCTTTTAACCACCCTCCAACTGATATGTGTTCCAAACTGATTCCATTACTGTCAGTAACTATTTTTTATAGCGCCGAAGTGGTTGTTTGTATCTGAGCCGTCTAGATTACCTGTCGATTACATTAATAGCGGAGTCGATAGTAAACTGTCAATAAGCATCGTGTGGTGGATACGCTGATTTATCAGACATATCGCTAGGTTGTTTGTTCAGTGTTATCCAGTCCGCTTTGTAATAGTCCTTTAAGAAATTTCGAGCTGGGACACATTTCTAAACCACCGATGAATTGGAATATGTTACTTTAGCGGCCATTAGAAGTAAATGGAACATCAACTCGCAGGTTATTAATCATACGTTCTTTGGTTAGAAGGTAATCTAGTCTTGAAGGTTTCTGCAAAACCCTCTACCGCCATAACTTTAACATTTTTGGTTATGTAAGACTACGCAGCTGAATCGTAAAATTGAAAAGCGGATGATTCAACGGGGGCGGTGTTCAGTTAACGAAAGTTGGATCGCATCTTCCCCCTAGGTCAGGCAATGCTAACAACTGTTTTCTGGTATAGTATGACTTTAGAAAACAGTTGCGTAGTTTGCATTGACTCATAGGTGAGACACTAACTTGTGAGTCAAATCTAATATGTTTATTAAACAATCTATCAGGCTCCTCACCAGAATCTGGTAATGAAATCTTTGAGATGTAGACCTCGATTCTGGATCGGCTAGCTTTCGGGTGTTATTTGGTTTACGTCTTCTCCCATTTCGGATTATCTAACAGTGACCAGACACGCAGTACAAACAAAATGCAAGTAGTCTCTGGATCGCCCGTTTAGAGAACCAGCATTCCGTAGTTTAGCTATTGTGTACGATCTGCATGATGTATTCAGGGCGTCGTTTGCTTGCTGTTATGGATATTTGAACAACACTGTAAATGTGCTGGCTAGTAGTTGATAGGTCAGTGAAAACGATAAACTGAAATGTACACCACACGAACCTCAGTTAAGATCAGGCGAACGGCAGTCACTCTGATACTAATCGGATACAAGCTGTTCTCCATGTGAAGTTAATGAGAACAAAACTCCAGTTGTTCTCTGGTTTGTATGGTCTTGCTGGCCTCGGTATCATAGACCCAGATATCGGTATATGAGTCTCAGGCGGAAACCACAGGCAAAGAGTTTCAGTTTTCTTGCCACCGTCGTAAGTGGCGGAACGATCAAGTAATAGAGACTGTTCTGGAAACGTCTCACATTTACGTGGTTTTTAACAGCATAGTTCACTGGCGTGCAGTCTTTCTGTCGTACTCCCCCCATTTTCTTGTCAGTCTTCTTTCCTATCTTGTGCACCACGCGTCAACAGTTTGTCAGATCTGATTGCCTCCTGTCATAATCATCACGGCACTGAATGAGAAGTCACCAAGAACCTTGCTGAACGTTGACAGTGTGAACGTCTCCTCGTGGGATTGACTGCAGAATAAGTCATTGCATGTTTGCGTGATAAGCTGACCATGTTATGAAAGAAGCAGATTTTCCCTCTCACATGTAGTAACACGTGTGAGGTCGAAGTTCACGAGATGAATACACTTGATGAATTGCAACAACAACGAAACTGGTTCTGCATTTCCGTCAAACACTACTAATATTGCCATGGATCCCACGTCATGTTCATTTTATAATGATAGGCGACTCAAGTGATACCGATCTGGGAGTTTGGTCGGGCATTTTCTACAGGAATGGAACTTGAACAATATCCAATGCAAGTGGTGAACAAGAAATGACAATCTTGAGTGGTCAGGATGAGAAACATACCTGTACAATCGATCACAATGACCCACTGCTGTCTACCTTTCTCCAAACATTTGAGCGCATTCTCTACCAGGTAGACCACGTGCATAATGTTGTCTTCGGCCGTGTATTTCAGCGCCTGACACTGTGCAAAACAGGCGTACAAAACGGGTCGTTCTTCCGCATCGAAGCCGATTTGGCGCTAACCACGAGAGAATGTAGAAAGTTTACATGGAAATTGTTTTAACATGTTAATGAACCTGTTTACAATCTTAATTCGACAAATGAGTTTGGTTTAGATTTTTTGCAACGGTCAGATTAAAGTAAGGTGAATGTGAATGGTGTCGGTTGAATTAAACGCAGATTCATTTTAATCAATGGCCTGACAATCTGTTGGTCCATCCTTGACGGGTGTCGACGATTTGTACAAACAGACCTAATGGAAACCGACAAGTTACCGTTGGAGAAACGCGAAGCTATCCAGATAGTGTTTGAGCGCAATTACCTACACAGGCCATTAGTCGCTACAGTGATCGCATAATTTTGAAAAACTCGAATGGCAAAGGGGACCACACACACCAACACGACTTTGCCTGTGAAAACCGCGCCAAAAAGGGACATACTTACCTGCATGCTATATAGAGAAAGCGGTCCCTTGATCCTGCTGATGGCTAGCCCTGTGTTGCACACTAGGTAGTTTCGTCCATCAACAGGCTACTTGCACGAAAGTTTGGATGTTTACACAACTGTCAACCTTTACGGAACCACATCGACACATGCATATAACCCAAGTTGGCTTTCTCTGTTTGCCTTAGTCACTATTCAACTGGGCACGTTGTTCTCCCGGTCCTATACATCCGTACATGAATTTCTTGCGTAAAGCGTTGACGGTTTATCCCTCTTGTGCGAACCCGAGGCTAATCAACGGTGTCTTTATGGAACCTACATGCCGCCCAATGGTGCCCTAACTGATTCAGTTGATATCACTTTCTCCACTGCAGACCGCGGAGTATGGACAACGTTAAGGGAACTGTTGTGTTTACCACCGGAACAAGATGATAGTGAAACAAGAAAACGGTTTGTTGGAATAGCAACATAAAAATCAGCTGACTGACTGACAGAGTGAACTCGTCATCCCAGGGCACACAAGTCCGGTGTGCCTCCGCTGAAATGAAATTATCGATTTCAAACTGTCATCAGTCACTGACGCGTTCAATCTGCACAGTTAGTTTTTGATTTTTTAGCAATTCGTTAATCTGTTTCGTTCCGGCGTGGAACATTTTACTATTCAGCATTTGATGGGAAAACCAACGTGATAGCGCAATCCGTTAGGGAAATATAGTGTTATGACTTCATCCATCTGTATTCACCAATATACGGTGGTTTCCAATCCAGCATTGTTTCTCAAGCACTGAAACGTGTGTGAGCAACCAGATGTTATCAGTCGTGGGTTGTGTTGATAGAGTCAAATGTGAGTACGCCCTCCACCCCACAGGCAGTCAATCCGGCCGTGGTTTTAGCGGTGCCTGTTCACTCACCCGATTCGGTTAGAACAGCTGCTCGTCAGCCTGTGTTCCAGCTATAATATAGCAAATTCAAGTACTCTGACGTGTCAAACGCCCATGCCATGACTGCTCTTTGGTTCGGGCTCCGGATTTTGTTACGGAATTACTAATTCTGGGACGTATCATAGATGGCGTCGTGCCATTTGCACGCCTTCTATTTTGAGCCTGTATAATTTGCTCGATAACACTTGCGACACTGGCGGGATGGCATGTCTTTCTAATGGGTAAACGTATAAAGAGTGCATCATACTCAAGTGCTGGTTTGTCTCTGGTATGCATTCCGAAACGGTTTTTGATTGCTCCTGTTTAACGAGTACTTTTGACTAAGGACCTTCGTGTAGTAAGTCCAGCGCAGTTCGCATACCATGACGGAATTGCTGATGATGGCTTCCTTAGCGAAATTCCGATAGACAAAAGGACCGCGATCCAGATGCACCTTCGAAGGGGTTCCGAAGTTGCTTCTTAAACATATTCCTCACTGTTAGAACAACACACCCAGCCACACTGTTCAAAGCGGGATGATAACATGATTGATTTTATTTGAATTATTGAAGCCCGTAAATTCCACGCTTGGAAACAGAATCGTTGTCGATTATAATAGTTTCTCGCAAATTAAATTTTGCATGGATTTAATTTAATTATTGTACTTATTGTTGTTCGTGGAAGAATGTGAGCACCGTTTGTAATGGTCATCCGCGATCAGTAAAATCATCTAATTTTCAAACGGGTGGGAATAAGTCCAGACTGATTCACTTCTATGTAGTTTCCGGCTATCTAGAAGGGTGCAACAGAACCTTGGGGGTTGCATTTTGTTTTTCGTGGCATAATATGCATGAATTAACCGGGAACACAATATCATCATTCAGCGTGTGTCACCACATGTAAAAACTGAACAACCGTTTCTAATAACGATGCCGGGGTCAGTGTCATTGAGTTCATCAAGACATTCAACTTGCACGTATCACCTGACTAAGGATAGCACGGTGTCTCGGTCTGTTTCTGGTCGTATACCTGTCAGCGTAACGTGAGAAATGTTAGGACGTTAAAGAAAATGCACAAGTTCGTGCGGGATGAATTTTGTGGACGATGTGTACGGCATTGGCAATCTACTTAAGGTATCAGCAGCACTACTGAATCGTCCCGGACTGTACTGAGCTTTGTAGTTGTAAGTGGATAAGATGAGAGACCAACGAATCATCCGCGGGAGGACCATTCATTGTAACGAATAATGGGATTGTGTTCCGTAAAAATTTTAAATTGTCATCCGAGAAGATATTGGTGAAACCGTTTTTATACAAAATATGCTAACCAGGGCTTCCCGGTCAGGTTATGAATAATTTCTTTCTGCTGCGCTCAATGGCCAAGAGCAATAAAAGATGAGACATTGTGATTCTCCCGGAAGTTCGTATACGAGCAAGGGACCAAGACTATGTGGGAAAACACTGCAAGACAGTACTACAACGCGTTGTTGAAAGCACTTTTATGAATCTGGGTCCACTACCGGCTGTCGCTGTTCCTTTTCTTCAGAAACTATTAGGAGAATGAATCGAGAAAACGGTTACCACTGTTTGCTTACATTTTTAGATAATGATACACCTCGTAGGACCCATATTTTTCCTTCTAATAGTTACAGACTTTCCTTTGACAGCTTAAATCTGAGGTATTGTACACTGGGTATGAAGAAATTATAATTTTCCCTTTTCAATACAAGACATTTATCTGACAGGCTTTTCAAGACCAAGTCCAAACTCTGCAAGTGCTGCTCAGTATTACTTCCGGTGATCAGAATGACATCAGGGTATATCTATCTATCTCTTAATGTTGGATGCAATTTTCAATCGTATGTGACTTGGCAATCAAACCGAACTTCATCATGCGTCATTTGGTGTAGTTTGACTTACAATCCCATGGAAGCCGGGCCTGTCGATACAAAACGTGCAAGGCACGTGAGTCGGTCGAAAACTGCGTCGCCACTCGATCGCCCCCGACAAAAGTTTGAAAGCATCCTTCAACACATATTTCCGCGCTTTTAGGAACCGGCTCAACCTGAGTTGGAGAAAGCGAGAATACTAAACTTCAATCGAGAAACTGAATGTTTGTATAACGGAGTGAATTTGCACATCCCATTTATGAGTTATTGACGCATCAAACGCCACTCCTATCTAGATGATTACATTTAGTTTAGCCTCAAACCACCTCACTAACACAGCCGTTTATGAATTCTAATTCGTCCAATTACCGTAGCTGAGCTATAAAATACACTTAGCTGTGTGATATCCGAATGATCGGTTATTTCATCACAGCTTTCCTCATTACGAAGATAAGATTGCAGTTGTTACTTTTATGCAAATTTTCAAACCACCCCTTCATGAAAGTGACTCAATTTTCATAACAGAGTGGTAGCTCAAGAAGTCAGAAGTTAACTAGGCAGCCACCTCATCTCCTGATAAACAATCGGAAACCGGAGGACTACTCAGAGGCGAATATGTCCGAGCGCCTAAGTATCATAATACGGTAATGTCTGATGTGAGACCAGCGGAACAATTGCACATGGTTATTTTAGGAAGTAGTGGGCCAGCATTTAAATCTGGGCTTCAACAAGAATTATTCTGAAGGCTAGTGCTCCGTTTTGAGAAGGATGGAATTCAGAAGTCTACCTTAAGATACCGAAGGCAATCTACTATGAACGATATTCAATGTTGTTGGCCGACGTGTTTTCGAGTTTCCGGTCCTGGTTACTCGTTGCCCTTTGTTCAATATTTTGCAAAGCTAATGTCTTACGAGTTTGTTGGAAAACAGTATGCAGATTTCGTTCCGACATAGCTCTGTATACGTCACTCAGCTTATTTCAATGAAATTCCTCACTACTCACCAACACGTACAAATTCAGTGCTCCTTGGTAGTCATTCTTAAACCGACTGTCAGCTGTTTTTTTCGTTCTTTTTTAGACTTTTCAAGTAGCTTTGGCCTGAAAATCGACCTTGTGATCATGAACTTCTTCAACAGACCACCGTCGTTTGAAAAAATGGAGCTGGAGACAATTACACTTAGTGTGAGATCTACAAACACCCTGCTGTTTTGCACGAGCACTCCCCTCCCCTTAGGCTGCTGTTACACTGGATCTAATGAAAAAGGCTCACAGCGATGTCAATTGACCTGTTTACATATATAGGGAATTAGTCATTGCATGTCTTCAGCTCATGTCTTCAGCAGTGGCACCAGATTAATGCCACTAGGTACAACTTGATAGTGCGAGCTGAACTCTGATTCATATTGTTTTGCCATCAATTTAGCCAGTGTGAATGAAACCAGCCACCTTCAGCTGTCCGGTTGCTCATCTGGAATCTTTTGAAAACTTACAACGTTGAGTTCCAGGAACCATGGTGAGTGTCAGCTGTCATTAGGAAGCAAACTGTTAGCCTAGATCAAAATGGCTGTAGCAAGTCAAACATTGGCTGATTAAGGTTTAGCCCACATGTCAACATCAGTGACCATGAGAAGGTTTATTTGTAACCGTTTTCCACAACATTCTTCTCAGTTATTAAAAATAACCGACGATTCAGGGGAACTATTAAGAGAAAGATAACTCGCAACTTGGTGGCATAGCATCGGTGGACCACAGTTTGTTTGGAAACACTGGTGGCAGTGGCGGTGGAGTCAATTCCATAACCATATAAACCATAGTGAAAACTGAAAAGTTTTCTGTCGAATTCCTTATGGTTAGGTTTCACACTACCTCAATGGTTAAGAATCATCAGACCCGAATCGTATCCCTGACATTTTGAAGTACATATCATTACTGAGTGTTCATGAGAACAAACTGACGATCGATTGGCATAGTTGAGGCAATTCAGGTGGGGGTGATTTTGCAAAATAAAGCCGTTGTGAACACGAACAACTTACAATCTGTTAACCAGAAACTCACGTGTCATCACTTGTTGGGTAATCTGGTTCGTCGGGGAGTGGCTGACATTTGTCCAGCACCATTTGGCGCAATTGGTTCTTCAACTTGGAGATTTGTTCGACGGTCACTTCCTTATTTTGCCTGTGCAAACCAACTGACTTGTTCATTCTGATTACGAGGCTGTAAAATAGTGATTGAAATGTGGTTTGCATCGTTTTGTTCACCAGCTGATTTAATAAAAATTGGCATGGGTCTCTCAATAGTATGAGTGAGTGGAAACTCAAAACTAATCAAATTCATTCGGAAATAAAAATGTAATACATGTAGCCTTCACTTGTATCAATTACCGCATTGAGTGGGTATAGCACACTTCCGTTTCATTCATCAATACAACAATCAGTAAACTGGTCCTAACCGCTCTCAAACATTCTTTGAGAATAAAAAGTTTAGGTGGGTGTTTTCGTTCTACTAGGGTAGCCAAGAGTGTGGGTATGGGGATTTCCATTTTAAGAATACGGTTGCCACTGAAAGGTGCCATTCCTGCGTTTTACTTATAGTTGCTCAACTATCCCTGTACGATGTAGTCTAACAGTAGAGGCCTACAATTGTCAGAAACCCTTTCGACGGTTCATGCCAAAGCATGGGATTCCTAAGTATTACAGTACCCCTCCCTAGGAGCATCATTCTCATGATAACCACTTCTTTTCAACAATTTCGTCCAGCTTGTTCCTTATGCTTTCAACCTCTGTTGCTCTGAACAATAAGGTGTGAAATTCTTTAATGGGTAATTTACATTCAGCTTGTAATCACGATATCGTAAGGTAGAACTCATTGCGGCTGTTCCAATGACTTCACTCTTCAGGAAATTACGCCACATACACCACGTGAAGTTCACTTGGAAGGGAAATATTTTTTAAGTGCTTAAACCTCAAGGCTCGGTCGCTCAAGAGTACTCTTCAAACAGTGCAGATTCACAATCTGCCGAATTTGTACTCAGATTCCTACAGGATTGTCGGTCTTTCATTGAAGTTTTCACTCTTGGGTGTTACGTATGCAGTGCCAAACTAATTGCTTTATTTGGCCGTTCCCTGGTTTACCGTGGCTGACCCTGACAGATTACTTGCTCTGCATTTTATTGGTTAGTGCCCCTGGCCGTGTTGGCTGTTTGTATCTGTCATGAAATCAATAGGACATGATGTGTTAACTCGTGAAATGTGTCTCTACCCGGACTGTGAGCCTTATGTCTTCTGCTACGGTATTGTGTTATCGACCATCGTCTTATTAAGCACTTTCGGTACTCCAGGTGTAACCCCACATCCTTCAACTCAAATTACCGAATCTCGCAAAGGCTATTTTGATTCGTTTGAGTTCCATTGTAGAGACCACCCAAAGCGTCACACACTAACATGGTTCCGGAAATGATTAATATTGTTAGGTGGTTATTTGTAGACTGTGACAAATAATTACTCAGAACTTCGTTGCTCATTACATAGCCTAATCATGTGAGCAGTGCAGCACATGGTGAAATTTTTGACGATTTCGCGAAATGGCACAGGTGCTGATTTTCTGGTACAAAATTATGCAGTCGATGCTCACAGAATTTTTCAACGCTGCTCGAAAGATTAATAATAGAAGCCATTTACGGCGACAACTTATTTATTCAGATTAGTTTGAACTAAGCAGATATAACATGAAAACTGGTAGATGCAAGCATTTCGT
>QNGE01008446.1:0-17004 GCA_008508345.1 Paragonimus westermani | reverse complement strand
TTTCTCTGTAATAAGTCCGATCGATATCTCGATCTAACTCTAAAAACTCCTTATATAATTCTATTGGCTTGAAGACGAATTGGTGAAAACATGTTCGTCAGTATGATCCACTTTACTAGTGTGTGTGCCACTGCAACAGTAGGTGAACGGGTTGGGTACTTCCTTTTATAAGGCTTACCTGCCATCCGTTAAACTTGGACAAGTATGATAGACGATCCGGAGTTTTCTCTTCCATTACTAAGAAGCTTGAATCAGCATTGTGTTGACCGCTACAAGATGAAAACAACCGTAGTTTTTTCGTATCAAATACATGGAGTAATTACGGTGGGAGTAGGACTGGTTAGCTGGCTGATCTAGACAGTTGAAACATGGATCATTCAAACGTCTGCTTAAAAATGACCTAGGCCGAAACAGTTGTGGCAGGGGGCTGCCGGATGTCTGTGGAAATGTGATAGCTGTGGGTGATGTTCCATGTGCAATAACTGATCAACAGACAGATTTGTCTAGTGGGGCTTTTAGTTGTAGTTATCGAAACATTCTCCAAGTTTGGCACTTAGGCTGCAATGTTACATCACGAAACGAGGTGATATCATCATCCTAGAAGCTGACAAAGTACATAATGTGGTCATGATGGATAGGACAGTCTACGAAGTGAAAGTGAAACGACTGCTCAGCAACACCCCCTATCGCCTACTCAATTCTGATCTCACCACAAAACTAAACGAAATCAACGCCGCACTAAGAAAACTGGAAGCTACGCAAGAAATAAGCAAACAGGGGAAGCTGGAAAACGCAGTCGAATGGTACAGCCATTTCTTAATTCTATGGACTACTGAAAATACACAAGGATGGTATCTCTGCAACCGATTGTATCCTTACCGGACCCACCGACAAACAGCCTGTCCAAAAACCTATTCAAGAGACTACGATATCAGAACATTCCGTCAGCAATGCTCTGCAATTTTTGAATAAACTGAGATAGGGACAGACGAGACAATGATTTCGTTTGATGTCACAGTCTTGTTCACCTCCGTCAACCTCATCCTGATCAAAGAAACACTGCAAACAATGCCAGAGGAAAACCCCAACCGAAGGAGTCCTTGAAACCGGAAAGCGTATGCAATCTCATGGAGCTGTTTTTTAACATATTTCACATTCAATGAACAACTTAAAGGAACTTCAATGGGCTCACCCATATCCGGATTAATCGCCGGTGCAATCTTACAAATGTTAGAGAATATTGTGTTACCAAAGATCAAGCCAAAACTGTGAATAAGGAATGTTGGCGATACATCCGTAATCCTTAATCACTCAATGACAGAAGGCATACAGGCTGCTCAACAACATTTTCAATGATAATAAATTTACTACGGAGGCTGAGACCGACAACCAGCTGCCGTTCTTGGATGTATTAATCAGGCGCAAACCTGATTGAACATCATCGACTTCAGTTTACCGAAAAGAAACGCACACGGACCAACTCCTCAGTTTTACAGCAACCACCCAATCTTCCATACAAGAAGCTGTACTCGAACTGTTTAAAAAAGTGAAACACAACGCGGAATCGCAGAGCTTCGAGGAAAAGAAGAAAAGTACTTGTACTGAGCATTTCTCTACAACGGATATCCACGAAATTTCATCAGCAGAAAGAAGGAGATTCAAGCTCTACGGAACCATCAGCAAGAGGAATTGCACTGCCATACATCAAAACCTATCAGAATTGACCGCAAGGCTTTTCAGAGCACACGTTAGCACGCTGGCACACAAACCAACGGCAACATTACAATGAATGCTATTGAAACCAAAGGAATGACTCAAACCCGCCGATAGAAGAAACGTTATATACAAAATCCAATGCAATTACTGGGGATAACTTTAACTCAAGGCAACAGAAAGTGACTAATCAGAATTCGGGCCAGAAGGTCAACTCACTCCATTACGTAAGTGCTGGCATCCATCACACTTCGTCAAACCCCACGCTCAAACACTTACGCACTGACGATTTTATCTCATTTGATGATGAAACGTTTCAAACCGCAAATAACAAGCTCCCGACACAAATCACTAGTCCGAGCTACGATCACCTTCATTACTCTTTCCAACTTTCAAGGTTTCTCGTCTTTGGTTTTTAACTTCCATGACGAAAATTATCAGATATAAAAGTCTACTGTAGAAACCGAATAACGTTCACTTGATCAATCGGGTACAGATTGCAGATTGTTCACTAAGAAACAGCTGCGGCCGAAAGTGCGGATGATACGAACACGCCCACGATAAAGTCAATGCAACACTAATCAACAGGCCTCTTGCATCCGAATTCAACAGTTAGACCGATCGTTCAAGTGTGGATAGTGGATCGAAGCCAGTAGTCAAAAATTTCGTCTAAAAATGTAAAACTGCAGTTATTCGGGCGTTGTATTCCGCTTGTAATTTATGTGCATGTGCATTCGACCACCCAATTCCCGAAGGCAAAAACACAAGCCGGAACACGAGCTGTGTGCCAAACTCGTTTGTTCACTAACCAACTGTGTAGCTGCACAGGGTGATTAATAAAAGCGTTTCGCGGAGCTATAAATCTGAGTTGCATAATCGCTGCAGAAAGTACATGGATTAATCCCAACGGTTGGTATGATCTTACCCGTTCCAGTCAAACTCGATTATCATGGGTTCCCCTAAAGTTGATAGCAGGACGGTGGTGACCATCCTGTCATGTTGCACTTGCGTGTGGCCCATTTGCAATGACCGTGGGCGTGCACCAGTACGCACGCTGATCATCCTAGGTCGACAGGACTAGTTGGAAAGAGGCTGTTTCACGGCCGTTCTGGCCAAAATGCAACTCCATTACACCAATAGGGCTAGTTGCCATATGTTAGCGCAACTGATTTGAGTAATGACAAACGAAGAATGACCAGTTGGGGTTTTGAAACTGTTTGTGATCAAATCGAACCATCCTGTTGAGTATCGCTTGCATTCCTGCGTACATACATTACGATCACCTAAGAAACCATTAAAGTTGTGTGGGACAACAACAAAGCGCCGAATTCGATTGCATGCTGAGGTACAATGGTGGAAATTGAGATGCAGTCAACGAAGATTACACCTTACTACGTTATACTCCTCTAAAAAGATCCATTGTCACCCTCCGTCCTCATCGAGCTTGCGAAAATGCTGATAGACAACCGTGATTAGAGAGTACTTGCGTCAGCAAGTTTTGTTAGACATCGCTTGACATTGATTTTGGCCACCTCAGTGACTGAATAATTAGCATAATGATTGCAATGTTTGAGCGATCTGCTCTTCTGCAAATAATAGACAAGTCGTGATGTAGTCTAATATAGTCCATGATGTTGAACAGTCAGTTACGCATGCGGACAGATTTTATTCTCATTCACAATGAGAGACATGCTGTCAGTTGGTCCAATAGACGATGTGTATGACTAGAGTTTCCAATACTAAAGTGGCGGTTCCGTGCAATCCATCTTGGAACTTTCAGTGAGCCGAATTATAATTGTTGTGATAGCCTAGATTAACAATACTGGCGATCAATATCCGAAATCAAGCAGTGTTATCATATAAATGATAAATTTTTAAACCACTTTTCTATTTTACAGTCTAAATCGGAAAAAAGTAAACTTGATGTTCACTGTCTTCGATAAGTCAGCACTTCATTCATTTATTACATACACTAGTACCTGTGATAGTTTACTGCTTCAGTTAACCACTAATTGCCTGCAATGGACACATTCAACCTATACTAAGACGGTGGCTATTTTGAAAATCACTGTTTGCAAACAGAGCTGTTGGCCGTGTCAATATCGACTGCCTGTTAGGACCATGTGATGGGTGTTACACAATAGTACTGGAAAGACAAGCGGACAAAGACTCAATGATGCCGACGGTCGGGTCCATTCATCTTTGAATTCCGAGTAAATGCAGTCTGAATTTGTTTTCTATGTGGCAGACTACGTGATTGCTTAATTTACACTAAAGTCCGATCAGAGGTTATCAATTGGGAGGACAATAACTGCGTAGCTAAGCTAACTTTCTTAGGCTTGACTAACCTGATCGGTGTCTAAATGCCTATGGTCTTTTCTTCTGAGTGTTGTTTTCTATGGGTAAAATATGATAGGCATTATAAACAACGTGTCTGGTTCAGTGCTAAGATTAAAAATTCAACTATCTTTACTGTCAACCCTAGCAACCCGAGCAAGCCTGGTCACAGAATAACATGTGGACAATAATACATTTCGTGGATTGGGTTATTTATAAGTAGGGTTGGATGGGTGAACGGATGACTAATCGCTAACACTGTTTCTGGACACGGATTTTATCAGCATATCGTCAATAACAGACAATGATATCTCGTTGTTGCAGGCAAGCCGGAAACGTTGGTACCTTATTCTAAAACGTTGTTCTCGTTCTCACAATACACAAGCTTACTGATACCATCCGTCCTTCGAGTTTGTCTCCGGAGTTGAAATGAATAGATTGTTGCAGTCCCTAGATCGAACAGCATAAAGCGCGAAAACAGACCCTTACTGGAATGCGATTCGCTGTCTAGTGGGCAGAACAAGATGAATCGACTCTTATGGGAACTGGGAAAATTAGCGGGATTTAACTTTCAATTTGCTTTGGATAAACGCTTAACCAAACCAAATCTCAATGGAATCTATGAAAATTTTCCATGGATTTCGAGAAAAACTCACTGCTTCGAGGTGGTATGACAGTTGAATCGGTCAGTCGTGGTCCATACCACTCCAGTGGACAAGCGCTTCGAATTAACACATTAAAAAGCAAATGTAGTACTGAAACTATGCCGACCCTGGACCTAAATGATTAATGTATGCGTAAAAGGACAGCTCTTGTGCACGGACATTCCTGATGGTGTACGGGGTAGCACACAGGTCGTAGTACGAAATTTCTGTCTAATCGAATCGAGGATGATCATCTTGCATGAAGTACAAGTGGGAGTAGCGAAACAACTTGCACACCAAATTGTTGTTATTAGTAACCTTCATACCAGTTACAAAACCTAGTCCAACATCACATATTGACCACAGCCGTACATAACTCGGCTACCTAAGCCCGTTCTGTGCTACAAACAGCCTGTTCGCAGATCGCCACTTCCATGACCACGATTGACTTAAATTTGTCACAAAACCCGAAACCAGCTTGGTGGTACGTGTGCAGAATTCCAAGTATTACACTCTATCTTGAATGCTCAATCGGTTTGATTTGGACATTTACGATTATTCGATTTATCGAAATGACAAGAACGTTGCGAGATGTTAACATTTCGTTGATTCTCTTCGGTCGCGATGCAACTGACTATTCTGCCCTCATCTAATGTATCAGTTCGCCCGAATTTGTGGTGACCAGTACATTGGTAGAACGATGCGGAGTTTGCGAAAACGAATAGCGGAAAACATCCCTAAACAGCTAATTAAAGTGAGGACTCACCAAAAACTAGTAACGCAGCTGCTTAGCCGGAAGCCGATGTTTTCGATTGCGGAACCAATGTTGGATACAGATCACTCGGTTAACTTCTTAACATCGTTCACTGTACTGTTATGTAATGGAAACCCGGAGTTTTGCTACCCACGACAACCATGCCAATCAAGTAGAAACGACCATTTCTTTGCGCGTTATACATGCTGACGCAATCAGTGTCGTTGCCATGGCACTGACTTTGATTTGATTAGGGTATCACATTTACTTGCTGTTCCTGTTGCCATGCCCTTTGTTCACTATAACCGAATGGAATAAGTGAAATTTTAATATCTTGCAACGTTTGTGATTTTGCCATGTTGATCAAAATAGACTAAATGAACTCGATGTTTTAGCTAAACAGTTTCTCATTTCCATGTCAACACGCGGATGCCAAACTGCAATCGTATTGATCTAATGAGGAACTACCAAAAACACGTGTTGGATACATCTTGTTTTCCATGACCCAGGTAGTAGTTTAAAAAAGGCTCCAAGTAAAAAGCCACTAACCCTAGGTTTTATTGCGTAATACTACCTTACAATTAGTCGATCTGCCTACAAACCTTATGTTGTTAGTAATCACTGTGTCATTCCTTTTAATAACAATGTTGATATTAAGAAATCCAGTCGCAAAAGCAGGTAGAAACCATATCTCACCATTGATTTTGCCAAGATGGTAACTGCCATATTACACGAGTTAAAACGTCAAAACCTACTAGCGAAGATGTCCAGTTAGAATTCAGTTTGCTGAGTGCTGTTACCTGGTAATTTTTCTCTAGGATAAGTGAAGTGCTGCGGATTATATTCTTGGTCTGCTTTTGTTCTCAATTTGGTGTACATATATCTGCCATCACAATTTTCCCATCATCAGCTTTGCAAACTCAGCCTAAGTAGATTGCCGAAACATCTGATCGACGGCTCATCTACTCACTTGCTTAGCCCATTTAACGCTCACAACACTAAACAGACATGGCGAGGATTTAGGACGCCACCTTTTAGCCCAAAAATGCTTCTTCGTAGTATTTAAAATATGCCTCGCCGAACTATCGTAAATTGCCCAGTCCTTCAACAACGTCGAACTTTTCTATGACACTGTTCTTCCCCATTATTCAACGCTCAATAAATGTCTAATATATCCCAGTAGACTCTGGTGATTCTGTGGGTCGATATACCGATGTTACCGTTAAGATACACAACTCAACCAATAGTCGAATCCTGCAGAAATGACTGAATAAAATCAATCGGTTTGAAAACCGTCAGCAATGGATAAACTCCGAAGTGTCTTGTGTAAACGTGGATGACTAGTACACATTCCTGTTCACTCATTTCCGCGTTGACAGTCTATTTAGAAAAAGACTAAGAATCCATGCATGATCATAAGTTTGATGTTTCGGTCAAAATTGTGAAGTTCATTCCCTCTTGTTCGTCGCCTTGCTAACATCCCTTCACTATCACACGTGAATACTACCGCACTGTTCACTGGCCGCAATCGAGGAACTTCAGACGAAACACGTTCAGTTTGAGCTGTTCCCTGAAATATCCATTTATTTCTAATTTTGAACATCACTTACCGTTGATTGCAGCTCTCACGTCCTCATTGAATTCACACTAATCTGTCTCGAAAATGAGCCTTATATGTGAGTTTCGTTCTTTTTGGATCTTGCGTATGATGCACATTCATGCATCATTCTGGGGCAGCAGAACTGCGGTCATGTCTTCATGAGACAACTGGGGTAATCACTGCACCACTGATCCACATTTAGCAGGATTGAATTACCACATGAAAACGTTCAGACCTATTTGCTTATGACTGATGTCTTAATGCCTCCAGAGGAGACACAGGAACTGTCCCGGTGGCTCTAGTAGATGAACCCCATGATTAGGACTTTTCTGTCTCCAAAATGATTTCAACGCCACTATTACATCTACCCGCAGACCACTCCCTGAGTGAGACCTTAATCTTCAATAAAGCATCCAAGAGGTGGGTAAATCTTCAGGTTAATATTTGCGCACACTCCTGTCAAAGAGAACTTAATCTCATAATTACCTTCCATTTGAGTTATTTTGTGAACAATCAGTTCAGGGTAACAAGGAGTCAGCAACTAACCACCTGACGTTTCCTTCACGCTTTTGACTTAGTAAAACTGTTAACCAACAGAGCGTTAATTGTATTGCTGTGAAATAGTTCGTACAACTGTCGTATCCACTTGTTGAATATCCACATGTTATGGTGAGTAAAAATGAATTTCTATCGTCCACTCCGTTCCATTCTGCAAACGTCACCATATCTGCAAGTGAACTGGTTGGGTAAGTGCCTTACCGGTTAAGATGGCTCTCCTTTGTAACTCCTTGTGTCAGATAAAAACATATGACTTGAGTTACCAGCGTGCTGTCCAGCCGCAGTAATATGAAATGGAAACTGGTATCAGAGTGGGTAAAAAATTCTGAGTATCACTACAAATGAGTATTTGAAAGAAACCCGTTCGTAGCGTAAGTGATCACACTGTTTACCGGTTGTTAACTTATTTGAACTCCGTATTACATCATAGCCTACGGTGATCAAGTAGTAGTCTATAAATACTACTCTATTAAGAACGGTTATCCCGTAATCAACGTAACTCGGTATGAACAGGATGTAACTCGGCACAGGTGGGAGGCTCATATCAGACGCAGTGGATGTTTGCATTTTGTTGAGGATTTCGAGTACTGGTGATTAGAAGAAGGTTTGGCTAATATACATTTTTTAAAGCTGAATATTACCGAGATTCGACCACAACATTCACATTCAGATAAGTCTGTCGGTTGACCCCCCTTCGTACGGTAGCTGATCAGGAGGGCATATCCTCAAGCGAACCATCTATTTCTACGACTAGTGTGGTAACTGTAAAAATTCGAACCATCACTGTAGATTTGTAACAGTACACTGTGTCAAACCGGACGTATTCATCTCATACTACGATTGTGCAACAGTTTAATTGCGATCACCGACCTTCAGTAAGTAGTGATTGTTGGGTTTAAGTTATTTGTACTTAACTCCAGGTACGTTTACCTTATAGATTGAACACTACACACATAGCGTCAGCCTTCGGATTGAAACAAACTTTCAAGCTACAACGTGAACACGAAAAATCTAGACTCCAGTTGCGTTCAAATTATAGTTTGTTACCATTGTATACACTTTTCACCTCGAGGGTTTGAGTTCCGGTATCAATCCTCAAGAGGCATTGGTTATTGCCCTATTGCCATCAAGCTGGAATGTCCAAAGCATCCCGTCTTAATGCTTAGCCAGATTTGCTTATGAAACCCAAGTAAAGATACGTCCTGATGAAGAGTTTCAACAGAAGTAAACTCTACCGACTGTTTTTCCAAAACGTGCTTTCTGAAGGATTTCCACCTCCAGACGTTTCAGGTTGGTATTTCAACTGCATTATTGTTCAATACATTTTGAATAGTTCTGAATGGAGAAGAAGCCATTGTGTATTTTCATTTTGTCCTGTTTGTTACCATTCATGCTGAACTGAGCTGGGATTAAATATTTTCAGTACTACATTATTCTTCCGCTACTTCATTGCTGGTCTCCAAGCTTCACTACTTAGAAAACGTTACTGTTGTAGTTCGAAAGTTGCTTGAGAACGACCTACAGTTGCAGTAGGTGCGGGTAATAGCCTGTAATTATGGTTCGAGAACAATCCTTGACGTCATCCCAGTTATTCTTTAGTTAGTAGTATGGTAAGCTGAGCTTTTTAATCCAGGTGTGTTGTTTTGTGACACGGAATTCATCTTGTCACAATAGCTTATCTGAAATGTGATGAAGACTTTGTATAGGTGTTGTGCCATCCATACTCAACGACCTAACATCACGCTGCTCCATTCAAACACCAAGTTGACCTGCAGTCACCATGTTAACCTTATCTGACAACCTGATTGTTGCTCGCATATAATTGGCGAGTAAAGTACACATGATGTGACCGGATAGACAGATATCCGATCGTTTTCCATAACACTGATGGCGTGCTATCAGAACAGTGTAAATAAAGCTTAAATCTGTACGACGTACACCAGTCACGTTGTGAGATGTCCCTGTTCGCCAACTGAAATATCCCCATTGGAAATGAGCTGAAGATAGCATGTTTAAGGTACAGTTTTCTATGGAGTCACACGTTGACCACATACGATTACGTAACATCGATACGAAACATCCGTATGAAACATCAGTATAAGGATCCAGATAGCGAAAAGGATCGAGCAAGAAAGCAAGCGGACGAAAGGAATGAAATACGATTAAATATTCAACTGTGATAGAACATGGAACTAGCGCTCACCAGGTCGACCTCGTCGTTAGATCAAACTCTTTACAACCCTTAACAGCTTATGTCGTCTATTAACCAGAACCGTAGAGCACTTGAAGTAACCCTCATGATTTATTACCAGTTAGTTTTAGGTGAAAATTCATAAGAAGTCAATTTTGCAAACAGCTGTTTTCGGTCATTCTCATCCAGCTTTTACGATTGCATAGGGTAGGTACGTGTTACATAGGAAAATTATAACGAGTGAGATAGGTGGTTAGAAATCCCCGAAGTGGTACGGACCACACTCTGCTGGATGAGGGTGGGAGTGCTGGTGAATGAGTTAATGTCACACGGGCTGTCGTTAGACTTGCGTTCGTCAGTGTCAAATGGTTCACGCTTGCTCGGGTTTCAAGTGGGTGTGGAATTATTGGCCAGGGGAAGTGTTTCCGGGCCAATAGGCAGGAGTGGTGGATTTGGTGGTAATACCCTCAGCCGTTGATAGAAACCGCACTCTGAAAGCTCTGGATCAGGCTTGACGAACCTTGTGGATGTTTTGGGAAGCTCCATTCGAATTTATTTGATGGCCAGTGTCAAGTAAGTTGGAAACGATTGTACTAGAAGTGGGCTTTCTCGAACCGTTGCGAAGTCAGTTTGGGAGGTGTTCGCGAATCCTCTCCGGTAGCCGCCTTGAGGGTTTTCCAAACGTAACCGGCTTGACAACAGCAGGTGAGAGAGGGGATGCAGAAAGATTAGGTGAACTTGGGCAAACTATCCTTAAGGCGTGGTACCGGGCAGATGTCAAGCGACACGATAAGTCTTGCTGCATAGTTGACACTCTCGATAGCGTTTACGACTAAGTATTTCACTGTTAACCTCACCTTTATATGAGTGACATGTGAAAATCGTTTTTCCTCTGTGCTGTTTGGATGAGTCCAATTTTCCTACCGAAATGTAAATTTCTATCTACAAATCTATCCGGATATCCATTTCCCGTAACTTACTCTCGGCGTGCAGGCTTTTGCGTTCTGCTCAGCAGACAACACATCAAATTTCTCTTATTACTTGAGCGGGACAAAATTTTGAAAATGTGCGTGTATTCTCCTGTCCACCTCCTTTTCTATGAACGGATCCTTGAACTGCCCCATCTGACGGAGGAAACAGCGCGACGTCTAGGAAGGAGAGTCTGTCGTGATATTTTAACTCGATGGTGAACTTTATATTAGGGTGTGCTTTAGTGTACTCATCTAAAATGACCTGGGGATCATCGCTGTTTGGAAGAAGACAGAAAATGTCACCAACCTAGTGCTTGTAAAGCATGAATTTAGTTACTTTGTGGATGAGACCAGTGGTCTTCAGTTTGGCCATAAATATAACTGCGGGGAGCTAACCTAGACGTGAACCACTTGCTGTTCCATCTTTCTGCCTGTATGACTCTCCATTGAATGATGGTTAAACAGTTAAATAATAGTTATTTCACCTTCTCCTCAGTAATTCCGAGATGTTAAATAGTTTTTTGCAGTGGTACAGTAGTGAATAAAGAACTGATATTCACCGAATCAAGTGAATCTACACAGTTAAAAGTATCCTTTAGACTAAAAGGATTTGGCCGTTATTTGATCACTTCTAATATCTTCACTGGCCATTGTGCTAAGACATGATATGGTGAATTGTACACATCCAGGATCGGTCCTAACGGTACTCCGTCCTTATGAACTATGGAAAGATCGTACAAAAGTGGAATGACCGTTCCCCTAGATCTGATACGCTCGAAGTGTCTGTTCGTTTCTTTTGGCGCAGTAATTCGGACAAGATTTTCTCCACTGTTTTCGTTTTATCTTTTCCGTTTTCTGAAACTACGATTTATTTGACGGAATCGCAGGCATTTCGGTATCGCAATCAGTTCTGTCAAGTAAGATTATCCCCGCTCCTCTGCTGAGCTTCATGACTAAAATTGTCATTCGTGCCCTTTTTACTGTAAATCTTCGTATGCGTTTAAACATTCGTTTGGGCGATTTAGGATATCGACATATACCCCACCCACTTGAACATATAGCACTTGCTGTGAGCACACTTTCCGGTTTTTTCGAAGTATTGTTTCATAGTATTGTTCGTATGTCGATTTCCTGTATCTATAATGTGTTCTTTTGCTTACAAACTGTGTGACTAGCAGTCGAAAGGCTCGGTTATTTTGACTGTATACTCTGGAGAATGGTACTCAAGGTATTTAGAAAACTCAGAAAAAACCTTACCACCCTTGACTTTATATCCGGTTTAGATTGTGCACTTTGCCATATATTAACGCGCATGTAATATTTGGTTTGCTCGGGAAAATCTGATTTCTCTTTACCTTTTCCCTGTTTACCTATTGCTTCGATTAGCGGTGATCGTTTGTTATATCGCTGACCACACTTTCTTTGTGTTATAACCCTGGATCCTGGACCGGGAAAATGATTGAACGATCACGACACCTGACATTCTAACGCTGACCCCCTGTTTTAATAAGAATGCGATTGTCCACGCTTGTGCATTAGACAGGTATTTGTCACACTCGCACGATCGGTTTAGGCATTCCCACTCTTTCCAGTGCACTGGTCACCTCCTCCGATAACAGCCCGCACGAATGTGAACGTGGGGGACACGCAGTTGTCGTGGTAGGCCCATGTGAGTGTGTCGATCCTGAAGATCAGTCGGACGATAGCGCAGCGGATTGTGTAGAGAGACCAAACGAATTAACCGGTTTGTTGATCGATCACCTAAATGACCGAACTTGGAAGGTCAGCGCGGAACAGACCAGCCAGGTGGTTCATCCCGTTGGCGTATTAAACCCGTTTGATTACGTTATCCAACGAAATGGATTACCAACTGGCATTGTTCGAGAAAACATTGTCCAAATCAGCTTGAGAACGAGAAATTCATGCGTTGAATGATCATCCAATGATTGTTTCGTGTTTTAACTCCAGTTTTAAAAACTAGGGCTTTGTGATCAACGAAATGTCAAGTTAAGTCAAGTCATAACCAAGTTTACTGTATGCTTTATGCTCTCCAACAGGTGAGCTTTAGACTTACATAAGCACATCTTCAGCAAACGGATAACAGTTACCTAAGTGTACCTGGATCACACAGCACTGATTGTATTCATGCAGCTCGTGGAACAGTTAACGAAAACGGTCGCAATCGGTACCATTTGTGAAAAAATCGTAGCAACTCAGTTTTGAGGTTAATTCGAAGGTGAAAATATCGGGTTCGTGTGGAAGTCGACCTACACAAGACAAAGGGACAGAGTAGTAGAACCGGGTATGATAATCTAGTGGAGAATGTAGATATACATTCAGAGGGGTCCGAATATATTTGGTGGATTGTGGCAGATAGGATTTTTGCCTAACAGTTTCCGAGCATCGCGAAGCGATGAGAAACAATAAAATCAAGAAGTTGTTTACAGGGAGCAGATATTTTAGGGGTCTGGTAAACAGTGCCTCGACAACAAACTGGACAGAACAACTGGTAAACAACACGTCCAATGGAATGACACACAGGTCTTGCCAACCAAGGCCCGTGGAATACAGACAAATTTTAAACACCGGATATAAGGCGAGAACCTTCGGACTCAGTTGGAACTATGAATAGCATGAAGTAACATTTTAAGTTCATACGCAAAGCTATTTTTTATGTTGAACAAAAGGCAATTGATGTAAAGATTCATTATTGACACGAGTGAGAAGAGGCAGGCATTGATTCCATTTCTCGAGGGTCATGTTACATAGACAAACTGAGAGATTCTGTCCAACGTACTCGCTCGGACAGTCTGCCTAACAGGCCCGAAGACGATCTGATTGGTTGTTTGAAGTTCAATACTGTATTATCTGCATATTCGGTTATCAATTCACGACTGTCTACTGCAATGGATACAATACAAATATAAATTAGGAAGAGGACAGAACTGTGCATTGTAGAACGTTTGGGCTAGTTATGAACGACGATGAGACTTGAGTACATAACCGAGTAAACTGGCTTCGAACTGTAAGATGACTGCTTAAAAGCTTGACAGTTGAAGTTTAAATTCCAGATTCTTTGGAAACTTGAACAGCTTCCCAACGCATCGCTGCAGTCTAAGAAACATACGAACGGCTCTTGATTTTTCATCAAACGATGACAGAGTGGAATGGACTAGATTAGTAGCAATATCCAGGGTTGGACATGGGCGTCAATGAACTGACTATATTGTGCAACGCTCACCTGAGCTTCCACCCGAACAAGAAGGAGATTTCCAAAACATTTCAATGATGTAGATTTACGTGAGCTAGGACAAAGTCCGGTCATTCCTGTTTTTAAGGATTAGTAAGATACGGTCAGCAATACTGCGTTGTCTGAAACACTGAGTAGGCAAATCATGTGGGGGTAAGTATAAAAATTACGTACATTCCTCAAGGAAGACCAGTGATATGCCATCAGATTCTTTTTATCCACTATATTTCAACTGGCTAAGTGCTTTGAACACGGTTGAAGTCACAACTGGAGCAGATGGATCAATAAAGAGAGAAATGTTTATAGGATTTGGGGAGTTAGTCTTTGTCCTGTTGAAAATACGGTTGAGCTCATAAACGATGACAACTGGTTTCTTGACAGGAGTATTCAGAACCTCCTCGAAATATGTACAAGAATTTACCAGTAGTAGGGCCAGATGATACAATACAATGTTCCTTTGAAGAGTTGCTCGTCCGTAATTCATATACGGAAACGCAGAAAGCTCACGGTTCGGAAACACGGGGAGCCGTATATTTCCAAATTAACTGGACAAGAGAAAACAAACTGATTCCAACCTATTCTGAGACTAACGACGGTAATCAGTGCCTACACAAGGCGGACTAACACGGATGCAGGAAACTCATTAGAGCGTAAAACTTGGAAAACCGGATTGCCTTTCAGAAGGTCAGTCTAGTTCGTTTCAAACTAACCATTCTGCCATATAACATCACCTTAATAACCAGCTGAATTAGAGACTGTTTGGGATTACGCACAATCCGCTGCGTGCACAGCGTTACACACTCTAGTGGGATAACTCCGAGTTTGGATCGATACCTCAAATAACAAGCGTCGAAAACATGCATGCGGGTAACCATTGACAGTTGACAAGAACCTTAGGAGAATCGCACTTTCCGCGAACCTTAAACGTGTCTTCAGTTTGCAGGTGCTCAGATGACTGGGACGCGTTAATTGAAGGCGTATGTGGGATCTATCGATCCGAATTTAGAGATTTTATACACTCCTCGGATGTCGCTTTCCAATTCGAAACTCCTTGCCCATTAATTTGCCCCATATCTTTGATTGATATCATTCACGAAGCTGTACGCAAATAAGGTGGTCATCATTTTGACTACCACAGGTGGTAATGAATTCACTTGCTATCTTACCACACAGCCTAAGTAATAACAACTTCAGTGTGAGCCACGCTATCTGGTTGTGGGCACATTAGAAATCTGAAGTATTTTTGTCCTCATATGAATGTGAATACAGCCAGAATTGTCACCTCGGATGTGTATCCGAATAACTTTTCGTTCGTTCTCGTCAGTTACATACAGAAGATGATAAACGACAAGGATAAAGGGATGGATTTGTACTGGAAGAAACGGTTGAGATTGTCTGGTTAGCAATCGTGACTCGGTTTCTGAATTGCTTATGACAAGCCTGAAAATTTAAATTTATTCTTTTCTCATCGGACTAACAAGCGGAACTGGCAACGAAATAGGATGAGTGAAGGCGGACTGGTAATAGACAGATGAGTGAGTGATTCTAAAGTCGTGCGCACACTGGTCAAACAGAATACAGTCCGTCAGTTCATCGTAGCTTCGCACGAGCAAATTAAAGGCAAGTGTAGTGTAAACGCTGTAGTAAAGTTTACAAAACGATGTGAATTCAACACTAAGGAGATGAAACATTAAGGACAAAAATCTAGTTAATGATCGGTCCGTGGAAAGCGGATTACCAGGATAGTGTTAATTTCACTACCGCTTACACCTGGACACACAAATGTGAGAAAAGTTGAAGCGCGTATATTTAAAGTCTGACGAACAACGCGAAATGAATCACTGTCTAATCAGGCTCGAACAATTGTTTTGTTACGGCACCCTCAGCTGTTCCATTTTTGGTACTCAGAAGGCATTTAGGGATATGTTCCGAGATTCGAGTGTGTGGTGACCTCACGATACAACCTCTATACTTCACTTCGCATATACAGGTAAGTCTACAAATACAATTTGGTTTACCGAGTTTTGGTACTAGATGTTTTCCCGGAGTTGAAGGCACGTGCGTTGTTGAGTGTGGCACAATGAACTTAGCTGACGTATACATGTGGCTCAGGCTGACTTTTCCGTCCTGTCAAAGGTGTTACTTGATCACCTCTGAAAGATAAAACCACATACACCGGTTTACAATTTTTTGTTAGTTCTGAATGTTTTTCGACTAAACGTACGGGATAATCATTTTGAAGGAACATCTGCTCGATGAATTTGGGCTCATGAGGCATACGTTCATCTGAGCGTATCTTGTGAACTATGTGGCGTAGTGTTCGAAACAGCTCACATTCATACGTGACTAGTTTAAAGCGTTTGAATTACAGCAGCTGACCCGTCCATGTCTTTTTTCGTTTGCTAGTTTCGGGCCCGGTAAATCGGATGTCTAAAAATGGCAACTGGTCGTTCTGGTCAAATTCAGTAGTAAGCTGAATATTGGGATGTCACCTGTTGAGATGAGCACACGTAGATTTAGTCTGCCTGTCTGTTTTACAAATAAAACTATATGTTCCACGTATTCTCTGTTCATACACGTTAAGCTTATGAAATTTTGCGCTTTGTTGTCAAGGGCAGCCGTAATTCTGTCGCTCAGCCTAGGCCTAACTGAATCATCCATTGCTACACCATCCGCCTGGCAATAGAATTGTCCGCTGAGTAATATTGTAAGCTTTTGGTGCCTACAATAAGAAGTCTGCATAAGTGAAACATAGGCAGATCAGGTTTAATGTACTGTTCCACCACGTAGTCGTGAAAGAATTTACTCGCATCAGTTGGCGATATACTGGTGAAAAGAGTTTGTACATTGGAAGAAGCAGATTCTTTCCATGCCACAATTAGGTTGTATGTTGTCGATAGACTGAAAAGTTCGAAACAGTTCATTCCCTTCAGAAGTTTGAATAGAAACCGTTAGAACACGAAAACTGGTAGATGCAAGCATTTCG
>QNGE01008445.1:0-12686 GCA_008508345.1 Paragonimus westermani | reverse complement strand
GATGTTGATCAATACTCACCGTCCGGTTTTGTGTGTGCATAAACTGTTGACTCACGCAGTTTGTCTGCCCTGGAACTGACGACAGTCTTTGTTTCATGTAAACCCAATGGTTGAATGTTTTTGATTGTGTTGCTAACCGCATGTCCTATATATTCTAATGTTTTACGTTCGTGACTGAAGAGAGTAAACGAAATCTGGCGATGTATGTCTTCTATCGCTATTGGTGAACTTGCTTGATGTCTTTCAATTTATTGATCACCCTGATAGAAACGCACATTGGGAGGTGAGCACATTTGGCGTCCGAATTACTATAAACGTAGAAATTGATCTAACCAGGCATAACGGAACTTTTACTGTCTATATCCACACACTTATCTGGGCACGTTTAGTTGAATTGCCAGCATGACTGTGCCTTTGCATTGTCCATATCATGCTACGACCACATGGACAGATCAATCTTGCAACGGCAATTACAAAAAAAAATCCACCTAAGCATTCTTCAGTGTGTCCGCCCTGCTGCAACACAATGAACAGACTAGGAAGTCACCTAGCTGTAGCACTGTGGCAACTCCGAAAAGTGAAGCAAAACAATGTTCCTATCTCAGACTTTAACAGTCAGCGTCACCATTTGTCAACCAAGGCTCCTGTTCATTTGCGTTAAAAGTTACGAATGCCCAATATGATTAACTATTATTCATCGCTATTGCATGAACTGAAGCGCACTCCCTCTTGATAAATAATAACCATAAATGTCTTGGGTAACACCTAGTATGGCCAGTTCGCTCATGCGAAAGGTTAACTGCCTCTACCTCAGAACAATCAGCGAACGTTTGTTGTCAATGCGTAGACAGAACCGAACTTTCCGTCCGAAAATTGTGTCAATAGCAACTTCACACAGTAGACGGTTCTTCCCTTTAGGCAGTGAAACAACAGAAATGCTACTGGAGAAATCAGAAAACATCTGCAAGAGGCGAGGCTGTACTCGCCGATGATCCAACAGGCTGTTTTCATTCACTAGTCTTCAGGCGTAGATCTCCGTCTAGGGGCCTGCTACAGTTCTTGCAGAGTTGTTGGGGTCAGGAATCGACTTAAGTCCAGAAGTGTCTATAGTCGGAAGTTGGAACATTTCATCAACTAAGCAAGGGACTAACATTCTTTTAGCAAGAAAAAGCTCTAGCTCATTTATCGTAAGCCATGATGGCCTGGCTACTTCTTCGAGGAATGGTCAGCTGTATCTGTCGGGACGCTACAAGATTTCCTCGCGAAATCCGTCAGCTCACAATTTTGTATGACGTAGACCATGTGAGTGCATATGAGGCGCTAAAAATGACAATCAGGAAAATGGGAATGCGACCGACTGAATGTCCTGTCGATTTGACGGCATAAATCCACCCCTCAAAACGCCTGAAGTCTACGTGGGCAGGCGAAATTTGGCCCGAAGAGATTATAGTGAACGGCGGATTGCGAAGATTTGTCGCAGCTACTTGTCATTCGCTTTTGTGTAAGTCATTTTGGATGGAATCCATTCAAACAGAACTTAAACTACGCATTCCAACAAGAGTTATTTGGCTGTTGCACATGAATCGATAGCAAGCAAGACATTGTCGAAGGATAGGCTGAAGTTTGCTATAGTATTTAACCTAGTACGAAGCATTATTTTTCTCCCCAGGCGATTAGTAAAACCGGCTTTACTCACAAAATAAAGTGGGTGAGCGTTTGCACACAATTATTTGGCAGTGCCTGACGTGAGATCAGTGGTGTAATTGTGAACACGGTTGTCTCATTAAGGCACAGCCCGGGTTCAAATCTCAGCCGTGGTAAGGACGTACACTACAGGTGTGCACTAGAGAGAGTGAAGATTGAGCCTAGTTCTCCCTTAAAAGAGGGGCCAACTGAGAAGATGAGGTCAATTTTGAGTGAAGTGCAACTTATAGTGACCGAAATCTTCCACTGCTCATATTCAGACAGGCTTTTCAGCAACAGCAGTAGGTTAGACTACGGAAATATGAATGCTTGACAGTGTTGTATATCTTCGCTACAATCCGAAGTTGAACCACTTGGCAGTAACTTAGTACGAAATATTAGGGCTGGGTGCAGAGGAAAAGTTGGAACGCGGTCATAATTACGGGAAGTTCCAGCAGAAAGACCGTCAATTTCGAGTCCTAACACGGAATTCATTCACAGGGAATCTCAGTCAAGACACTCCGGAACCAATTCACGCTTCAAATCCCTGTTACGTGCTAATACTCAATTTCCTCTTTCTGCCTAGTCCAATCGCAAAATGCACCTCAGCATCCAAATGCCAGCATACCCATCGATACACTGCAACAACTTATCCCGAAAACACCCGTTAACCGTATGATTTATTATACGGTGTTTATAGAACGGACACCCGATGTGACGAAGATAGTCTGCTGAAACAGTGACAGAACATTAAGACAAACCAAATCACGTAACAATGTGACGGTTGTGCACACACTTGGTGGGCTACAACGGATCGACTGACTAGCGGCAATCACAAACGCAGCCAATTAGAAATGAGAATGAACGGGGAAATGCAAATAATACAGGAAAGCCGCCGTGACACGTATGCCAGGAGTGGTAACCGGTGATGTGGTTCGGTGATGAATAGGAGTGGTATGACAGTAATGTCCACAAAATAAGCAAGCATATGAACACTTCATTAGAAAGTTAACGCAGACTGTTTCGATCCCGGGAAAGGTTCGTCGCTGAGCTAAACAATCATCTTACAAGAGGAAATGTACGACTACGATCAGTATGCTTATACGTGAATTGTGAAGGCAGAATTAAAGAAATGTTCCTTTGTGAACTCACCATCCGGTTACTGTTCATCAAATAAAAACTGTGCTAAACTTCCAAAATGAGTAAACAGTCTTGAACGGATAGATCGCAAAAGTCACTAGCGACAGACTAATAAGAATCCAAAGTAAAGTGATCGTTGACTAAGGGAGACACGAACGAAGGTTTCTCGTATACACGGGTTCAGATGACTTAATCCACTCAACCGTTGCGAAGCAGTAGAGCATACAAAAAAGAGCATTCTACTAGCAGCACTAGATACTAACAAACATAATTCAACGGCATCCTTGTTTTGTACCCGTTGAGGCTAGTAGCACCGATTGTATCCTCAATCAAATGAACGAGCTGTATAAGTTCACAATAGAAAGAAAGACAAACGAATGATAGGCTGCGCTTTCTCTGCGTATTATCAAGCAAACAAAACGCATGGAACTAAGGGCAAACTTGAGATGAGCAATATGCATAGCTTAATATTACTTAAAAGACGCGACAGCATCCGGTCCATCCCTGGTAGAGCTCACAGAAATTGCATAGCAGCTAAACTATAAGCATGGCATCTTATCGGAGAAACATTCCATATAAATCGTTGAGAAAAAAACGATTGTTAAAGCAACACACACTCATCTGTAGCCCAGAAAGTCATTTTTCCAAGCTTACAATCTAGACCGAAGGCCTAACAGGCACACCGAATCATCGAATTCGTTTGGACCCGCAACAAACTTATTGAGTCAGGTGATTAAAAACTGAGCCTGACCAGGCTGGTTCGTCATCCGGGATCCTTCTGTGTACTACGTGAACCGTTTATGTGAAACAATCTACACTGGCCGAAAGACAAACATTTGAACATGTCTACTTAAAAGAGAGGTACGATAAAGTTAGCGAACCGCTCGACTGCACCCCGCTTACAAACAGTACTGAGCGCATGACAGATATAAGGACATCGCATATCAGCCAATATGGTAAGCACAAAAAATAGAGACTAAAACAGCGCAGTGAGAAGAAACTAAAAACACGCCCCACCTATTGTTAGATTGGGTATGCCCGCTCACAATCCGTGTAGTAAAACAATGAGAGCTATAAACACAAACGATGACCACTACTGCAAGTATGGACGTGAAGTGCACTTCATAAACATTCGAAGACTATAGCAATAAGTGGAAAAAGACTCTCACTCGGTTACCGCATGGAGTGGTGTAGTTTCACAGTCGCGTACACCACAATAACGGCAACTGAGGTATGTTGATAAAAGACGGAAATTTTATACCCTATGTAAGTTTGGCAAAGTATTCTGAAGATTTAAAAGAAAACAAAGGAAATAGATATATACAGATGGATGAACCGGTGTGGTTGAAACGTGACTCTGAAAAGATAAAGAAATCAGGGAAGCCCAATGAGGCCGAACGCTGGCAAGAGAAGCCGCTGCATAGGACAATAGCAAGTCAGATTGAAAGTAATCAGCATGAGTGAAAAAATGAATGTGAATGAACAGATGAAAGCGAGTGGTTTGCTGTGATGAGTCATGGTGAAAAGCTAAACTGGGAGGAGCTAGATGAGAGAAAAAGAATTACGTACAATACCAGGAGACAAATACAACGATTTTACATGACAGGAAAGCAAACTTGAAAGCACTGAGGATAATGAAAACAATCAGATACACGATTGTCTCACCATCAAATAAGTTATGTTTAGTGGGACGGATAAACGAAGTGTGCACTTCGGTGAAATCCACTGCCCGTGATCCAATCGCAATCCCCTTCTTGGTGTTCGTAGATAGCTCGGGATGTACGGCTAAAAATTGGCAATAGTTCATTGGCTGCCTCAGGAAGGCGCTTGAGGTAGATGAACGCAGTTGTACCATAACCGTCAACTGAGAGTAATCGGAGATCTCCGTTCAAATAACGCGTATACAGCCGGCTAAGTGGTAATCCATGGCCGCGGCCGGCTAATGGTGAATAGGTCGCATTTTCCGGATCTGTGCCCAGTTCCGGCCGACCGGACTGCGGTGTTTCACAAATTGTGCCGTTGGGTGAGCACGAAGCGTCCACAGATGGCGCCAAATGAGCAGCAGTAGTGAAAGTATACCTAAAAGCTTGATCAGCTATGTGTCTAGTCATTCCACCACCCCGGTCACACAGCTAGGTAAAAGAGAAACGAGGCAGGACAAAACTCATAGATGAATGTGGAAAAGTAGAACAAAAGCATCACACAATGCCAACTTCAAAAATTTCGGGGAAAAAACGAATGTATAACCAATTAAAGGTGTTTTGAACTGGCCACTTGGTCCGTTGTACCACATCTCGAACGCACAAGCTGAACTGATTCGCACAACAAAACGACTCTGAGTCTTTGTTGATGAATTTCCAAAGCCAGGACAGAACGTCAGATATATATACGACAGGCCGATTATAATCAAACAGCTCATTCTTGAACCGGTCTTCATGTAAACATTCAATGAAGCCGTTGTAGAAAGATCCAGATGTGAAGAAGCAAAAAAGGATTTGTTGGTGGGAGGGCAGCGACACAACGACATAGCGAACAACCAGTGGAAGATCAGACCGTCGCCGATAAACGATGGCTATCACTGGACGGATGCTAACTGGTTACAAACATGCCACTCTGAGAAACCACGAATGCTGTATCTAACTACGTCCGTTTGTATGACACGAAATCTAGGATGCCAGGCGAGCACCTCAGAGTTGCAGTCAGCATGTGCGCAAGAAGTGTAGTTTCATTTTGATGGGAATGGGGTCGTAATGGGTTGACCACTAGGATCGTTGCTGGCTAACTTGTTCACAGAGATGATTGGATAAACAACACTGACTTCATCGATCGAGCAGTGTGCTGTGCACGAACAGTACATAGATTACGTTTTCTGTATCATCGACGTCAGCACTGATAGTAGTTTCTTACTACCCTTACCTAATTCGCCTCACAGGAATCCGATGTTCGTTGTAGAAACAGAACAGATCAGGACGGAAGACCAGCTTACCCTGATGGTGGGCTATTAAAACGTCTGCATGACTAGATTCGACAAACCATACGTAAGAAACGAACACTGGATGGTCAGTATACTCGCTTCCACAGCATCATGCTGATGAGGCGGAAAAGGAACTCGCTGAGGTCGAGTAAACCGAATCTTAAGTCCTACTGACAAAATGCTGGTTCAATTATTCCTACAAAAGGTTTGTGCAAATGGATATCCGGAAACATTTTTAGCCCGTAATATGGAACGACCGGAGCCGCAGGACTGTGAACCCCCTGTCGGAAGTACAGCGGTCTCTATTAACCTTCTACAAAAGGATGAAACATCAAACTTATTGCTGACTCGAAGGCTTGATACGTCCTAAGGATGAGCTTTTACGCTATGCAGCTGAGAATGACGTTCAACTCCAAGCCAACCATACGCCCTTAACTCAAAGACTTAGTGCCCAGTAGTAACACCTCACGTTGTAGTTGCTGGAAGATACGTTACATCGGTCACATGACAAGGCATTTGTCGGAGAGAATACACGAACGCCATCATGCTTAATTGACGATCCGACAAGAGCGAAGGGTATTCAGTGTAATTTTGGTTTACCTAACCGACTCGGAACACGGAGTCAATGAGGATAAGGCATTTAAATCCATCCACCGCGTCACCCGTGAAACGTCGCACCCTGAGTGCCGCTGGGGCCATCAAAATCCGGCTACGAAACCTTAATCTGCGGGCACACAAGTCTTCCGTTCAAGGGTTCAAGTTATCATGGCTTGTCGTTATGAAGTGATGCGGCACCACAATGACCATGTCTGTAATCCCCAAATGACATTAGATTCACACGGTATTTGGGTACACACAATCCTTGCCTGATTATTATGTAGATATGCATCTTTCACACATTGTGTTCGGTCTGAAGGTGACTCACCGAAAAGGAGCTTGGTTGCCAAATTTTGACGTCTGATGAACAACCAAGAAGTGATGAAGGAGGTGGTATTGAGCGAATGCAGATGATAATTACATTTGGTGTGAACGGAAGAGCAAATATTCGACTCAATCAACAAAAAATAGCACGGACGCCGATTAAGGATCGTATGGTTTTAAGTTTGAATCTCAACTAGGTCGAATACTGATACCTAGATTTGAGCAACCCGATGGCGAAAAGGCATATTCTGATTCGTCAGTATACATACTGATCTCATCTTTTATCCATGACGGGTTCAGTCCCGTAGACGCTGCCACCGACAGTCAACAGTCACCGTACCTTTATACTTAGGGGTTATCATCGAGCCGCTTGGTTGCAACGTTCCCTGAAATTGCATTATTCCAAAAGGAATCTTAGAAAAATATGAACCTATAAACAGGGCGAATTTATGGGTCGCAGTCCAGAGTGGGATCCGACTACTTCTTTCTTGTTCAACTTTGTTATGAATGACATATCAGAATGTGCGACTGAGGAATCGGTGGCGCCCCAACTGGTGCTAGTTTAAGTCGATCAATCATCCGGTCAATCGAATGCAACTCATCACAGCCATCCTCAGCCAAGTATACACGGACAGGCCTCACTCCACTGTCGTCCAACCATTCATTCACGCATACAGCTACCCACATAGGCTTCATACGCGCTCGACCACGGTCACATGTACGCGATTTATCTCGCACCAAGATTCGCCGTTCAAAAATAATAACACAACACATCACCTCAACATCCGTGCACATCCTTGTCCGCAGAATTGTTCCTATTACCTCCGCTTTCATATAAGCTATGTTCACCATGTTTCTTCGCACTAAAGTGACACTAAGCATACTGCATTTAGCTTCCCGTTATCAATGAATTCTCACAGCTAAGTGTCTGACGTCACCTTTAGAAAGTTCATATAATCGGTCACATGCTCTTGGTAGGGAATTCTGATATTTGTGAACAGACTGTAGTTGTTCGATGTTCGTTTTAACTCGCAAGCAATTCATTAGGGTAGTGAACCCAATACGTGAAGTTCCTCCCCAGCGGGAAATTGACCCACACTGAAATGGTGGGCGACATTATTCCCATTAGTCTCTTGGTTGGAACTATGTACACCAAAGACGAATATCAGTTGAGTAGTGCAACGAGGCCGGACCTTGGCGTGGTGTGACGGCTTGCGAATCTCGATGACTTATTAGGTAAACTGGATAGTAAGACGACCACATCGACAGTCACTCATATCAGGCAGGTCAATAGGTAGGGGTCTGACAATCCACAGCCTCCAGGTTGGGGGTTGGAAGAAGGTTGGCGTGTTTTTCCTCAAAAATACCACTGTTGGTGCACTGCCAACTGCCCCTTGCTTTGTGATACAGGCTTTTGGGCCAAACGCTTTGGTTGATAGTCCTAATCGTTCTCCTGTCCACGTCTAGGCGTCCTGGTAGTATCACAGCCCACATACAAACACCTATATCAGTAATTCTATGCTCCATTGGCCATCTCGCAATATAAACCGAGTCACCTAATTTGTTGCATACAACAGGCGAAAGCTTGCTACCGCTGACTACTCCTATACCGTCCCGTCAAATAGAGCTCTCAGACCCTCCCCGACCCCCACTTCTAGTAATAAGTCTGCAGCACCCACAACAGATACAGTTAATCCCTTGATTAGACGAAGAATGCAAACTAATGTAGGTGATTTCAACAACCGCACTCTAAAACAGATAGGCTGACAACGGTTGGACAACGAAATTATGAAGGCTGTTGACCGGCTTACTTACTTGGGCAGCCGCATCATCGGCGGCGATGGTGGCGTAAGGAATAAAACAGAGGCACGTACCTTTAAGGTAACAGAGGTATTCGCCAATTTAGGATACCTCTGGCGACAGAGGCATTTCTCAAGGCTTATATATATATATATATAAAATACATATATATACTCATTACTGTACTCCTTTTTCGATTACTTTGAATATAATATATATATGTATAAGGCGACATCCTGGGCGATACTACTTCACGGATGCGAAACTTGGCCACTTGGGGTGTGCGGTAGACAGATGACGTGATATGGAGAAATGAAGACGTTCGCCAAGGGGTTGATCACTATAGGTCGGATTCGTCTCCCGGGCTGAGGACATCACGACTCAGAGTCGGTGGCCGGGGACACTGGCTAAGATGACAGCTAACCGGAATCAGTAGCGTGAGTGTTGCCGTTGTTTGGCTGAGTTGTCTGCGAAAGAATTACACTTAATGATGCGGGGCATTGAAAACCGTAAGTGAGCTGCCTTGTTTATGACGCCTTATTTTCAGCTACAGCTCGACTGTTTGTTTGAAAGGTGTAGGCACCTAGATGTTGAATGTTTGAACATAGATGTAAGAATTTTAGTAGTTATGTCCCTTCCGCTTCTCGTCTGTTTTCCACGCATGCACAAGGTCGGGTTCTTACTCCACGGCTGTGTAGCAGTTAAGCACCAATGATAGCCGGTATGTTGATTTCTATGATGATGACAATGCGTAGGAGGATTGACGTACCTCTGCATCTGCAAGCAGACCTGGGGCTAACCCATACCTACCTCCTTCACTGCAGGTAGCCCACTCGGAGACTGTAGACCGTTTCACCCTGCTAAGTAGTAACATATCGCCTATAATACTGCTAGGATATATTGACGAGAATGGCAAAGGATGGTGTTACTTATGCAACTCTTAACTATCTTGCGGCGTTGAGAAAACAACCGTGTGTGGTCCACTTTGCGCAACCATTTACAAACGTGGCCCGTTCGTGACGGCAATGCATACAGACCTGTAATGTTTGGGCACTATTCTATTAACTGGTCCACCTTAAGAGAGAGAACCGTGAGAGAAAAGTGGCAGTTTTCCAGGGAGTTTTCAAAAGGTCTGAATACAGGTGCTTCGATTGCTGCTAGAAATCGTTTAACAAAGCAAGTTCCTTACCATCCATTCCACACGACCCTATGCCACTTGTGCGCCCGCGTCTAGGAATCGGAATTACGGTCAACAACAGAGGGAATTTCATTTAAACTTCTAGTGTAATCCTATCTGGTTTCATGCGTTTGGCTACCGGGGGTGTCCACCCGTTAATTCTTGTCCGTTGGGTCGATTTCGCCCGTTCGATCCAGACGATGGCGTGGTTAGGAAATACAATGATCGCGACTAAGAACTAAAGTGGGTAACACCCCTTTTTCGACTCGAGACATCACAATTATTCAAACTACCCATTAAAAACGTTACTGAGAAGGGTAACGTGCCGCAATTAGCAAGCGAATGTATTCAGTACATTCTCAACGCTTATCATGCCCATACGTACGCGATATGCCCAACAATGTTGCAATGGACATCACCTCGAGCCGCAGTGATCTTTGTTGACGTCCATGGATGAATAATCCAAAAGATTACGTAGCAGAGGAGAGTGTGGGGTACAAGCTAATTGAACAGTCGAAAGTCCGAGACCCGCAGTCCCAAAAGGTACCCTTACATATTTGGTCAGTCTGATGGAATATGGTTAAAATATGTTGTGCGGCAGGGTCCTGTGTAGACAAGCAGTTTTGTAGATAAGCGGATTCTCGGTCAAGCTATCCAGAAAAGGTAAACAAAATTATTTCCTATTAAACTTGGAGTCACCTGCAACCCGACTATAAACGAGAATCAATAAGCGCATTGCAAGCGAACGAGCATAGCACTAGCGAATTCGAAAACAACACCATACAGAACCCAGATGAGCACCAATTTTTGACCAAAATACGTATAAACTATATTGGAAGATGGATAGAATCCTTCGGACTACTATCCGAACAAACGTAACTCGATTGTTTACCTTGATGGTCAGATCCTCTGGTGCCAAACAAATGATCATTTGTAACTCTGGGAGATCTGATTCTCCCGCCCAACGTTCTACGACGGCTCGCATAGCATTTTTGCACAGTTCGAACAGAGCATGAAACAAGTGGCCCGGAATATAGCAGAATGTAACGTCCCTACCATGAACGCGCAGGCCGGCGCAGGAAGGCAACTGATCAAGCAGCTCCCAGGATTCAGAAGGCTGACCACTGTCGTCCACAGAAATGAGGAATTCCTGTGTGGAGCACGTCCTGCCAGAGACACAGTCCAGTACATGAATGGTACAGCCTGGAGAACGGCCATATACGCGGCTACATATCAGACGAGCATAGGAATAAGCGGTAACAGCGAGCCGAAGTGGACTACACTCCGGATCAATGCAACCAACGTGGGATTCGGTTTCGCGCAGAACAGGGCCGTAGAGGAGAGCTAAAAAAGCAAAACAAACCAGGCCACTGTTAAAGACAACCGGTGTTGTGTGCAAGTTGGAAGACTAAATGTCGTGTAAAACTGACAAGTACGCCGTAAGCATACAGTAAAATACAACTGTTACGCCACACTAGCAATGTTTGTGGTAGGGTGGCTACGTGCTTCCGTTTAAGTCGCACAACACATGTACATCAAGGATTGAAACAATAATCCATCGGAGTACACGTCAACTTGTTGATCACAGTTGCCACCAACACTTTGCCCCCATTCGTCCAAGGTCAGCAAAAACTGGAACAGCAGACAAACCCTATTGTTCATTAATCTGTAAACTACGTGCGCAAGGCTAATCGGACAGGTGCTGCCAAGGGCACTTTGAGATTTAAAAAATCAGACGCATCCGTAGGCTATAGTGGCCTTCACTTTCCACGGATCGAGTGTTGTGCTGTCAGCTCGTACGACAGGCGTAACTTCAGTTGGCATCTTCACGAGGATAAAGCCGTCTGAGGCGACTAGATTAGGTTTGAACAGTACATAAGAATGGTAAGAGGTGGTCACTTTCGGTCGACTTTGGTACTCTGTGGTTCAGTGTAACAGCGTCACTCATGCAAAACTGGGCCAGTGAGATCTCNAGATCTCTAAATGGCTTGGAAGAGAACGCCTACCTGTGTTCTGCGTTAACCAGGGTTCCTCAGTTAAAGTGAGTCTTTACTCAGTGAGCGGTATACGTAAATACTGTTCGTTTATGTACTTGTTTTTTGGTTTTGCTTTCACCGGAATTGTTGCCTAGGAGTATCCAACTGGTGCTGTAGGACTTGTTTTATTAGACTACTCATATAGCGTGCATCGGCTTTTGATGCATGTAATTCTATCTGGTCTTCGTTCGATTGATCCCCGTTAATCAAAAATTACTTTGCTTTCGCCAACTTTTGCTAGCTGCGGTTTCGCAGAGGCGCCTGGCTATGTGCATATTGTCGGGAACCCTTGCCTGCCAGTTCTTTGCAGACCAACGGAACCGGACGCCTTAGGAAACTAGTAAAACTCATGTTTTCTGCAGTGAGTACAACCTTACGTCAACTCAACTTGCTTTCACTATCAGTTCGAAGTGTACCAGTTAATTGACAGGGAGCGCCATGAAGTTGGCTCTTCGTGTCTTTTTTGCCTGAGTCGTCCATAGAAGTGCCAAATCATTCACTCTTCCCCCTTACCAGAATCAAAATGACTGTTTCGTTCTAGTTTGTTCCGCACACGCCCTCATCGCAGGACACTGATTGTCTCGGAATTCCTTACCAAGACCGTCTCTTCAAAGTGCTGTCATGTCAATCTCTTCAGATGAGCCACCCATTAACAACAATGTCACCACCATATATCTTAGGCTTACGTTCAACATCGGCCCCACCACGTAGAGTATGCCCAACAGGCTGTGCATTGCATCAGTCTACCTGTGGATGAGAGTCGCTCAATAATTACTCGGTCAATCAATCTCTTTTGGGGCAAAAATGGCTTAGCGATCAGTCTGTTTTCGGCTATTCATTATTGGACCAGTTACATACCATTCTGTATCCTCGTTGTTGTCAAGCGAGCCAAATTACAAACAATTTGCTGCGTAATTACGCCAGACGGTCCTAAATGGGAGGGCAATTAGGTGAC
>QNGE01008442.1:0-17051 GCA_008508345.1 Paragonimus westermani | reverse complement strand
GAAAATAAACCAAATCCCCGACTACTCATCAGTAAAATAACGTCACGTTTGCCTGCTCTCTAGTGTCAAGCCAATTCTAGTCAAAAATACGCTACATGCACCTAGGGATGTTTATATTCAACACATACATAATCACGCTTACAATGGACTAAAAAATATATGTGACTCTTGTCACTTATTTGACACCAGCCAGAAGCCGGACTTTCGACGAAAGAATGGCTTCATAAGTAACAAGTCTGTCATACTGCAAACTGCAAAGAAAAGAGAATTATTTAACTTTTGTAAAATATCAGTACCAAATTTGGTACGAATGAAGTTGAACAGCTTGGGTGTCGTGTATAACGTGCTACTAATGAACAGACTGAGAATAACAACGTTACGAGCTTTCCTTAGGAAGGCCGCTCGAGGTGGTTGAAACGTAAAGTATCAAAAATTGGTCGTAACGTAGTATTATTCTCAGTATGTTTATCAGAATTATCAACTTTGTTTACGATAAAATCTAACGCAATCGGAGAGGATTGAGCAACGAACCGTGTTAATATGGCGAGAGCAGAGTGACGACAGTCAAGGTTACGGATCCATGAAAACTTGTAATCGAGCCCTGATTGATAGTAAAATATGGGTCCCTCAAATTAAATGCGTCACATTACCGTTAGCCAAAAACAACAGTAAAATTAAAGGACTGTATTCTGAGTTCATAGAAATTTCTGAACTGGGTAATAAAGCCAAGTGGTATTACCGATGGACGGACCAGTCACTGTGACAGTTCGCGTGGAGTCAAAAACTATTAGGTTAGCCTACACGTGATTGGAAACAGTGGAAGACCAACTTAGCCTAAGCATGGCACTAAGGTGAGTAGTAGAATATTGTACTACTTAAGTGAGTCGTAGATCAGGATATAAGCCAGCCTATGTGTAACTCCACAATTTATCCAAAGGCGTTAAAATTTTGCCTCCGAATCGCTTTGCCTGTGAATTACAAACAAAACTCTATTCAGACGTAGCAAGTAACCAACTTGTACGAATCCATTCTCCCTGAGCGAAACGGAGCTCGTCACCATCACACATATCAGTATCGTTATGACTGACTGCCAGAAATTCACATCGTGCAACAATGATTAACCACCGTACATCTGAGGAAGAGTACGCAGATGAACCTTACCTGAAAGATTTAACACATGTTAGCTTGCGAGTCTTTAACAAATGAAGTGCAAAATGTTGCCAGCCAATCGTTCAAGGTGTGCCCGTAACACAACCAAACCCGCTAACATAGAAGACATCTTAGTGATAGTCTTCGAATGCTGAGTTTACGAACTTCTTTTGTTCATTTGCACTGCATAATGTTGCTGAGGAAAGCAAATACCTGCAACGCGTAATTGTCAGCGACTGATAGTGAGAGGTGTTAAAAATTTGTTGAGAGATGTCAACCCAGGAAGGTAACAGGAAAGGCTTCTTTGCAGTAAAAAATCCGGCATATGAAGGTCGAATAAGATCTGCTGCACTATAGGAGACAGGCGGTATTCAGACCAGAACAAACTTCAAGGTTAAACCATAGATAAGTTGGGTTGTGTTCCGTTTATTTAAGTATCACCAAAGTGAGTTAATTTTCAAGCAATAATGATGTGCATTTCAGAAAAGGAGCAACGTCCTAAGGAGAGAACGTTGATTATTACTTAAGTCCAACAGGGATTTATATTTTTAAAACTTCAACCTTCGTGGAACGGTTGAATTATTTTGTGATTTCCTCTATAGCCAGAACTATGACCTAGGTATTCCACTTGAAAACTTCAAGGACCCCACCACACTGTGTGGAAACAAATAGGTTAAATGCTGAAGGAATATCTCACAGACAAATAGACTGAGTGACAATCATCACTCTGTTAGGCCAAACCTTGGCTAATATATCCAAAGTGATAAGACGAGAAATCCTGAGTGTTATTACCAAAACTTTATCGTACAAACAGTATATGGATGACATTTTAGTTTGCTGCTAACCATCCCACTTATGTTCACCCAAACGTATCCCTACTTCACAGAGCTGAATTAAATGGTTCTTCAGCTTTCTCAGATATAGTGATCATTATACCTGAGGATGGAGCATCACAGTAATCCGCCCATTAGGAAGCAAAATGGAATAGACAATATCTTGTTTACTTCAGCTTTGCCTCTATAGCATACAGAAGTGGTCCGGTCATGACTTCAATTAATACTTGCACACCTAATAAGTTGCAGACGGAACAATAAATTCTGAGAAAAAGTTATCGGCAAATGGCTATCCTAAACAGTTGATAGACATTCGGAGCACGATGACCAAATGGAGTGGGCCGGTTCACATAGCTCAAAAGGAAGATATTTCTATTTCCGCAATTCAAAGAGGATCATCCGGCTAGCGACACAAATTTAAATCACCTCCATCCCGTATGTATGCGGCTTCCCACTTACGCCCGGTTCAAACCCACAGACGAGCAGTTCTGTCTAATACTGAACGCACTTTGTCCGATTATTCTACATCTCAGGTTGACTTCAAGCTCATTTACGTAGAGAGGACAGACCGACGGCTGTCTGAGCGTGTGACAGAACACGTACCGAGATGACATAAATGCATTAAACCAATGAACCCGTTGCTCCACAGCCCGCGTCATCCATTGCTAGACAAATCATAACAGCAGGTCATGAAGTTGACTAGTATAGCTCACTCAAAATATTGTTATACGACCGGAACCCGAAATTACGGCCTTTTGACGAAACCGTTTTGATCAAACATCACCACCTGGCGCTAGGTACACAAGGATGATTGAAGTAACCTATCTGCCAACCGTGGTGTTGATGATGGACCGTCAGAGTAAATGAATAGATAAGTATGAAAGCCTGCATCGAGAACTAGTGTGACAACCACTTTTCTCGTTCGTTACACATCCCAGCGTGAAATATTTGTCTTATGACTACTTTTATTGTACAAACTAGAGAAAAAGTATCATAGGTGAATAAGACAGACATCCCAATGGCGATGGCTTATCAGCTTAAATATTCATACATTATTTGCGAACGTTTCCTCAAACCTGTCATGAACACCATATGCGACTTGAACCAATCGATAAGGTGTGTAGAAATCAATTATTGCCGTTAACCCGTGCAATTCTAATTGTTTCCAGTAATGAAAATTAATTTCTCCCTGTAGCTAGCTATTTATTTGTGCGCATCATATTCATGGTCACTAAAACGTCCAATGTTTCTGAATTCTGTTTGTTTTATGATTGTCTTTTTTTCCTAATAATGATTTGCAAGCTCCCTGTTCATTGACGTACAACTTTGTTGACATTAATCAAAATTTTTAAACAGATATTCGTTGGGTTGAAGTTGCAAATTGAGAAAAAACTTTCCGAGTGAATTCGTCGCAATCTCTAAATTGCAGATTTCACTCACTTCAGTTGCTATTAATAGCTACCACAATTTCGACAAAACAGTGAAAACAATGTGATTTTTTAAGATATAAATGAATGGACTTGAGAAGGTTTGCACAGCCGTACCATTAGACGACTACCTGTTTGCTGTTCGGTTAAAAATGTGGCAATCGAACAGAGTGTGCGATTAGCAAATGAGAATTTCTTAACATCATAGTGTTCCTGTTTTGGTATTTGTTACTGTATAAAAATTAAACAGCCGACAGTCTGTGACCCTAAATAGAGGTGCAATAAAGGATTTATAGAAGAGTTGAGTATTTTTATGTGGTACATATTTACCAGAACTTCCGAGTTGATGGTGTGTCAGATCAGAGATAACCCTGAGCGCCAGTTCATCGGACACATCCACGTGGTTGAAAGCAACGCCATCCACGAGCGAAGTAGTTGGCAATCTAATTGAAGGATGTGACGATTTAACGATTAGCGCAAACTAATAAGATATTGCGACGGAAGTACAGAACATAGTGCTGAGGTATCGCACAGTTCATTTGGTAGGATAGAACCTGCAATAATTCACAACGCCGTTGAAGAAAACAAGTAGTGGTGACCAAGTGTTCAATAGAAGTTAGCAAAAATGAGATTTGTGAAATGTGCACGACATTTATGAATTGGTCGAAAGGCTGATCTAGTTACTGCAGGAAGCACTTGCATAGAAAACATTGCTAAATATTTATTCATGTAGATGGTAAGAATCTTATCTTGATATATGTTTCAGCTGAGCGTTACATGATGGTCTAAACGTTTTCCTATTTCTTTCGCCTGTGCTTCATATAGGACGCGACTCTTACAGTGGTGCTAAAACCGTAAGGCAGAAAAACATATTCGGTATGTATACATGCGGAAAAGTGGACGTTTACTGAAGAACATTTTACACACAGAGTAAATAAGTAAAGAAGTTATGGAGGTTTTTCTTGCGGTCTCTTAATTTCCTTATTGACACTGAAACTGTCTATGTAACTGGTATTCTCATCTTTGTGTTCAGGTTCGTGAATCACGCATTATTACGTATGCCGAGATTTCTACTTTGTGCACTCGTTTTTATTGAGTAAAACCAGGCTAATATACGTGGATGATTAGAATGTACGGACTGTTATTCGGAAAACATCTCTTGGTTAATGTCTTCTCAACATTTTATTCAAACCCATTAAGAGTCAACTGTTTAGAATTGCCTTTGTCAACCGAATGATACTGCAATGTCCCAGAAAGTCTTCTTCACATAATAGATGTGGTATGAATTAAACAAGAAGCCCACCCATTTTTGTCCGGGAGGTGCTGTGAGGGAATATAAATGAACTCAAAATGTGCACAGAACAACAGTTATTTTTTCATTAATTTGGGAACCAATAAAACGATCGACCTTTCCATATTTCTTAGGTCATTTAATTTGAAGCGATTCACTGTTCACACGTCTGCAACAAGCAAGTGTTGTACCTTTTGGTAAAATCAACCAACGGCAGGGTTAAAAGGACATCAAATATCTTCAGCAAAACGGATGACACTCAAGCAGAATCATTTGTATTCTCCGACTCATGGGGTTTAACTTGAAATAAACGGTGACTAAATCAGCTAAGCTAACAAACCCAAGAACAACAGGATCATGTTATCACTGTTAATGCCACGGGCTTCCGAACTAAAAATTTAAGCGCCAATCTTTTGAGCATATCGACACCAAGTTTTTTCACGAGTCTATGGCAAATCAGCTATAATGCTACTTGCATATCAACCACCGATTGCTGAGGTTTAAAGGTCCGATGATCGCAAGTTATCCTAGTTAGGTCAAGACAATCGTATTCCATCAGACTCAAGCAGCCCTGTGTGTCACGTGATATCAACAGCCTTCCGCTGACAAGTACTAATGCCCGCGTGCGCAATTAAACTTCTATTTCCAAACCGCTACATTGGTGTGATTGTGCGGTTGATCTGTTCTTTCATCTGGTTTGATTCTGTTGCTGAGGAGGGGTTAATTGCCGAAATTTTAGTTTTCTTGCGATGCATATATCGGAACGAAAATAAGGGTCACAAAAGAGCTTTTTACAACATCCTGATGTGCAATCATCAGCAGAACAACACACGGCGATTTCGAGCACCATTTGTACTTCTAGAAGATAATCAAAAGTGTGCTTTCGGACGTAGAATCTCATGGGTATAGACTAGACATATTCCGACTGGCAGGAGACGGTAAATGGGTCACTAATCCAGAACCGCGCATCAAATCACGTGGAGCCTGCACGGGCACGCAGCAGGTGCGACAGTGACAGATTAACTATGTACAAGTTGCATACTTAGGTTCCCGTGGTATATTTGTGTATGATACTCTGTGCTCTTATTGACTGACTTGTGGCGAACGTGTTAAAGATTACATATCAACAGTTATGTAAAAACTTAGCAGAGTTTCTAATAGAAACCCATGTGGATCAACAGTCAGGCTAGACGTTAAATCTTGTGTTAAAACGAATCAGGGTGTTGAGCCATGAACTAAAGAGGTGGGACGCATCAGCAAAACATACCAGCAACATTGCACAAACTTGAATTGAGTTAACTGTGTAAAAATGAATACACGTAGTCAACGGATGCAATTAACTCCTTTAAGTGAAATATTGAAGATAGTTACATCACAACTGAAAATTGCTCAGTTCTCGCGAGAAACGTTGGTGCTGGGGAAAAACAACCAACTAGTGATGGCTCGGTGAATTACCATGAGTGGTAGAACCGTATATATGCACACGATACACTACTCAAAACTGTTTGGATGGATCCATTCTGGTAAGTGAAAAGAGTAACCCAGCAAGCTCGAGTAGTTCATACAGTTATCGAATTCATCTATGATTCTGGGAATATTTTGATCAGCAGAATTACATGTAACGATGGTAGAAACCCTTGCACATCGTTAACGTTTGGATAACTCACCCGCTCAATTACCAATGATTAACATGTTCGAGCTAACTGACCTAAAGGGAGCAATAAATTTGAAAAATGGTTTTACCTGACAGAGTCCTTTCATTAGGTACAAGGGACACTGAAATCAAAAAACTTTAGGTCCACTTGTTAGTTTGTTAGTGCTAATAAGTCACACAAATGTGGACAGCTCCGAAAAAATCAATACTCCGAGACTGCATTTTCAAATGTCCTATGAGGAAAATTCCAAGCTCATGTGATTCTCTTACGACAAAACGCATATAGCTTACCGGTCTGATTTAGAGCTACCTCTAAAAACTGTTTAACAGATTTCATGAGAACGGTATCAGGATGTCAATCACCTAAATGATCTACAAACGAATAGTGCATTGCAGGGACAGTGTTTTTTGGATATGATGTTCTTAGGTCAAACAACCGCAGTATTGCACTTTAGTACATTTATTGGTTCAAAAATGTTTTGTGAGTGTCAGCTGAGAATAACTGATGTCAAGCCATCAGTTTACACGTTTGAACTCAGCAGGTGCCCGAATCTTACTGGCGGTTTTGATATTGGTAATCTAGACGGTTACATTACAAACTATTTGCAGTTATAGTAGACTAGCACTCGTCGCCCAGCCTTTTGCTCCATCGCCCGTTTGTTACGTTCATCCGATGAACCACACTGTCTGACAAGTATGAATACTACTTCCTTTTCATGAGGCCATTTCAAAGTGGTTTTGAAAAAATCCGGTTATTAATATTTCGTTAGCTGCGGTTAATCATGAAATCTTACGATTCCCTTTTATAGCGTCTGAGAATTGGTGTTATTAAGTATTCTTGTGATATATATAACGTCAATACAGATTGAACAATTGCTCTGAAACAAAACTTTACGATCATTTGTATTTATGAAACTGTGTGTAAAGTTGCAATCACACTTAATTTGGCGTTGGTTATTTAGGTACTAGGTCTTGAGTTCAGAAGGAAACTATACTTTATGTTTTCGCACACTCAGGCAACACACTGTAGGCCAAAATAATTTTTCGTCGAGTTCTGAATACAACCGACAACTAGCCTCCGACCTCTACGTAGGCTTGAAACAGTGTTCAAATCTGAATATACGGCACCAATTATGCTCTTGGATTCTCTGCCATTTAAATGTAGATCTAAGGTGAGTAATAATGATGAAAGAGTTTAGCGAATTTTAGCACGAAGGGTTAAAATTTCACGGTCTTCAAGAGAGAAATCTTACAGGATGATCAAGGAAAACTAACTTTCAGTCAACCATGTGAAGACGGAACAAAACTACTACCTTATTCGTAAGTCTTTAAATAACGACTGTGTAATTTTTAGCCGTCAATTACAGACAACAACACTGCCTGATCAGTTCTGCAGTGAAACGAGGAAACTTACAATCATTCGGGCTCCAATAATTATCCGCGGAGATTATGACAGAATTAAACGACTCACTGTTGGTTTGAGGCCAAACACTTCTTTTCGACTAATTATCTTAGTTATAAGAGAATGCATCTTACAGGACTGGTCCTGATTATGACAGCTCGACATTAGCCGTGGCAACATATTTATCAGCCAAACGGCTTCCATCACATAAAAATTAGTGTTAGCAATATTTTCTGCCTCCATTCTCAATAAGCCACAATTTCCATTGCAAAGTTCCACAATAGTCGAACGATAGGTAGCGCAGAATGGATAATTTAAGGCAAGCAATTATGTAATTGTATTAATAACAACCACAGTGACAAGTTTGCTGACTTAGGTGAAATCCAGTATTGAAAAATGTGCTTCACCTGAATTAGAACCAACTTAACGAACCATGTGTCCTTAGGCTGCCTCCGTTCACACCGGGTGACGCGTACTTATCCGGAGAGGAGGAGGAAATGAAACGGACTGCGTTAGACTGATATAACTTGGTAACAGGCCAGTCATTATTCAGCAAATTTTGTTCACATGATAAAAGGAAAGGAGTTCAAAGAGAAAGCTCCACATCCAGATTATACTTACGACAAGATTGTGTTCAAAAACATGTCACATTACTTCAGATGTTTGTAAAATTAAATGTGCATGAGCGCTTATAAAATATTCGGTAAGAAAGCACTTTTCTGTTGGCGCATAAACACTTACATACCACTAGTGTTCGAAGGATTCTTGTCAGGCCGAGAGATGAAATGCGGGAAACAAAATGAAATACAACTGAGTGAAGTTGTTGAATACAACATGCTATTGAATTTAACCCATAAATTTTGACGGCTATCGCAGTGAAACTGCGTGCTGTTCAGACGGAATGATTGACAGATGGAAACAAGACAAGTTTACAGACTGAACAACGTATGCTGTGTGGGTGCGACTCAATGTTGGTGTAGAAAGCAAAGCTACCTCAAGTATACAAGTGTCGATTCCATTCAGTGCAAAAATCTTGAAAGTTTACGTGAAATCAGTTTAGTTACCTTTTCTATAATTACCACAAAATTTCGCACAATAGGTACGTTAATGAATACTAAAAACCTTTAACGTCTGCCTTCGAAGTATGGACTGTTGTTCGAATGGAAATCAACGTTGATAACTTAATTCCTTCAGTCGCTTTCCACGGCGTTTTTTAGGGTTCAGTGGCGTATCACATTTTTCACAAAGCCACATTTGTTTCACACGAAAATTTCTGAACCTGTGCCGTAGACTATCTTCCTTTTTATTAGTAGGGTGTTGTCATTTTCATCTTTTTGCTTACTGCAAAAATTTCAGAATGATCTTATCTTATTTTTTCGAACACTGTACCGTGTTTGTATCCTAAGGTGAGCATTGCGAAATTCTCAGTTGTTTAAGGACAGCTGTTTTAAAGCTGATCTATTTGCGTCTAGGTTGAGGCAGTTATAACACGACTTTCGAAGCAAGCATTTTAGTTCATATTCATCGTTTCTTGTTTTGGATTTGGCACTCAGATTAATTCATACTAAACGTTATATGAGTTCTGCTGTGTCTAATTTGTGACTAATTCGTTCATCTACTTGAAGATAACGGAAGGTCAAAACAGTCGAAGGAAACGCCTTCAGGAACACCTAACACTAATCGGGTCACTGAAACAAAATTTAGCGTGAGTGAGGTTTTTAAAATGTTTCAGTATGATTGATGATTTTAAGCACGGAATGACTGTGGAAAGCAGTACCATTTCCGGCAAAAACGTGAAGATGATTAATGAACCCAGCGTTAATCGTAGGCCATTTTTCATCCAATGACAACTGTTGACTCTTTGATACTTTATGTGTGAAGAACTGCTGGGCACTTAATCAGTCATCTTTTATGCCCATAAACCGTAAATTCCACTCATGTCAGACTCTCTCAAGTATCACATTTTGAAAAATACCCAGAGAATGACACAAGATATCTTATGCTTTAATATAGTATCCTTTACCGGACGAGATCACTGCAATCAGTATGTAACCAGTAGGCACCGCAACGATGTCAAAAGACGTAGCTTTTAAAATTGAGATCAGCCTGATAACGAATAGTAGTCAATCTGGAGGTGACGCTCTAGCGTTAGGCCGAACAAGCAGACAAAAGATGGTGAGAATATCGGTGTTTGTGTTTCGAACTCGAGAGCAAATTTGGTGATGTCCTAGAGTGGATGAATGAAACGTCAAAGAAAACTGACAAGTTTTGAAGATAAAACCCAAACGGAAGTGATGGGTTGCTGACCATGCATGAAGTGTTTACGTACACAACAATTTGCACTCCATGCTTGGCCACATTCAAATTCATTATGGGAACTCATTGTGTTGTTTCAATTTCGGCGGAAATGCGCTGATTTATGAAATTCCTCGTCAGATTCGTTCCCAAGTTTCACGTGAAAGAGTTGCATTACCGCATGTCTGGAAACTGGCCACCCTACTAACGATGGGTGATGCCAAACAAATCTATGTACCAGTTTCTGGTGAAATCTGCTAGCTTCTACTGATTTACCATCTGAAGGCCGCCGTCTGCCTCACGTTGGTGAACGTCGGCATACTTGAGCGCTAGAAATGTAATACATTCATAATTCGACTTATACAGGTCAAGATATCCTGTTACATTGCCTTCTGTGAGGTTCGTCACTGCGTACGGCTGTTATATACGGTCCTTATTTAGAATTCGTTTAGACTGTTTTACTGAGAATAAAAAACAGGTAAGGTCATAAAGAACAAGATTGTAGACAAAGTAGACATACATATACAGTAGGCGAAGGTGTGATATCGAATGCATAGTGGCCACAGAATAAATCGAATTCCGGGTAGACTGACCAACACGTGTTCGGGTTTCAAGTGAATCAAGGGCACTTTACAAGGAGAGGCGTAAATTTTCACAAAACAGTCCTACTTACACAGTTGATTAAAATTTTGGTGGCGGAAGCACTAACTGTTGACAGCAGAAACCACCTTAAAACTATGTTGTGTAACTAATTCTTGTGACTCAAACCAGACATAAAATATTGACTGGCACCTCCTGCCTTGGTAATATGTCATCTACCACCCCTATCGGACCCAATATAAATGTGTTGTATCTAGCCTGATGAGGAAACACGTTTCTTCTCAAACCTATAATATCTCACTCAGCAAAAAACAAACCGAATTGGTGCACGCACATCTCTTGGAATCAATGTACTTCAACATTTTGACTAGGGTGCCTCTAACACGATTTGATTTACTTCACAGTGAAACTTAAATACAGCACGCTCTGCGCTGATAGGCAAGCAGCAAATTGATGTACCTCCACAGGTACTGGAAGCAAAAGTGTGAATGCAAGACTGGTCCGTCATTTTGTTCTGCTGATTGACTTTTGAAAAGGTTATATCATCAAGCGACCAAGCGAATACAATTGAGCTGCGACGATTCCTACGACGCAGTAATACTGTTCGCTCTGTAGTAACCCTGAAGAGCTGAGGCAGAAGCCGACTATGTAGGAAAAATATCGGTCCCCAGAAAGAGAGCTCTTACCCTCTCAGTCCGAAGACAATTTAGAAGCAGAGCTCTCGCGTGTTTGCAGCTTGTCAGGCGACCTTGTGAATAGTGTTCAACGAAGCACGTGCAAAGCGTCCTAGGTCATAAACCAGCGAACCAGCGTCTATCTTGTTAGTCGGCGCGAGAAATGAAAAGGATGGTGCAATAGTGGCCCGAAAAAGGGAAATTCGAATTTACAACAGTAATGAATGTTCATCACCGGTTAATTTGACGGCTAATTGGGGGGGGGCATTTGACATTCCTAACAAAAATTATCATTCACTTATATGATTAACGCAAAATAACCAAAAGGTGTCCTGTTATTATCCCCTTCTTTTGGATTGAAGTCAATTTTAGGAAACGCACTGACGTTGTCAATTAAACCATTAATTCTGTTTTTGGTTAATCATTTCACGCTAGTTTAGGACAAGAGGTTCCATCCTTTCTGTTACCCTTATGAGTCTACCAGGCCATTCATTTTTCTTTCATTGATTATGCTTCTCTCAATAATTGTGACACATGATGTAACTGAGAACTTATATTTTACTGGAAAAGCTTGTGTTGGACCGATGAATGCATGTGAGTATTAGAAAAGAAATCACGAATCTTGTGCTTCCTATCGGAAATTCCCCACTGGAAAGTGTGTAGAGATGCGACAACTGCGATCAGTTGTGAGTGACCTCTAATCCTTGTGAAAAACGAAATCTCGTGTCACTCACCAGTAATCAAATTACCGTTCAAAGATTTAACCGTTTTCGTTGTTTCAACTTGGGGAGAATCCTACTCGGGGGATCATACAATGGAGTTAACAGGACGATAACTGTTTCCTCTTTTGAGGCGAACGGGCAACCAGATCACTACCCACCAGCGAAAGTGGTTGAGCGCTGACATATGATAACTCAAACGTGCCTAATTTGAGGTCAGTGACGGAGTGGTCAACACGATTGCCTCATGAAAACGTGGCCGGATTCTAGTTCCGGTCGCTGCAACAATATTCACTACTGACGAGTTCTCCCAAGAGGGAAGCACGAGTCTGGTGCTTCTGCTCGAAAGGGGCGGACTGGAAAGTCTACGGGAATGCGAATTATGGTCGACGTTCAATCTGTATCATTACGTACCTTGGAATTTCGAGTTCAACTGCTGGATAGCTCTGTAAGCAGAGTGATGTTTTTTTAAAAAATTCCTTTGTCCTTGTACGTGATGCTTGCATACTGCTACTATCATATTACCTTTGAAAGAATTCAATTAATTACTTAATAAATTTAATCATTTTGTGTGAATAGATTTACTTTCTACACACAACCCGGGAAAATCTTATGCAACTACAAAACTTGAGGCAAATGCCTGAAAACGGTTGGTTGTACGATAGAATTCTTTTTAATTTGGTTGGAGACTGGTCAATATTGAACTACATCCACGCTACCTTGCTTGAAAAATCAACATGTATTCGTTTTTCGATGTTTACTTATAGATTCCCGCAAACATGGTTGTCACCTGGAAGAGAAACCGTGCCAGCATTCGCCATTCAGCAAGGTCTGTCATTCGCCGAAATGTTAAGAGACGTCCGAAGAAAGTAGGTGATAACTTGGGATTTGAGGCGTATATGATAATTGCAAACCATATTCATATAGTCTTCAATATCGATTTCACTTGTATTTTCCTCCAGAGATTCGGATATATCTTCTTCAAAGGTGAGTTTGTTCATTTTAGTATGTAGTAAATTCTGAGGCTTTTACTACTGGCTACTTAAGTGATGTGATTAAAGTGAATGGTATTGAAATGTACACTACCTCTATTGGCGACAAACTGTTCACGTTGATTTGAAAGAAGAGCTATTTTACTCCATGATGAACACAATCCGCATCCATAACCTCAGTTTTTAAACCAGGGCGCTTTCATCCACAATTCTCTGTCGTGAGTGTTTTACTGTGGATAATAAATCCAAGTTTCTTATCAGCGTTTACGTGGATCTCAAAAATGTTTACGGGTTTGATGAAAAAACTAGGCCTTTTATTCCCAATACTAATACTCTGAAATACGCTGTTGTTTTGTCGAAATGCAAAGTGATACATAGGCATTTGTGATATGGAATTATTAGTAACCGTTTAAAGGAAAATGAATTGTTTCTGATCCTGAAACCCAGGGATGTGCTCAGTGATTAACAGACTGAGTGAACATTTTCCGCACAAGTCAACGATAAATCTATTAAATCGATTCGAAAACGCTAGACGCAGCTGCAAAACAGTGCAGCGTACAGCAACGTTGGAGAACAATGAGGTTTCGTCATATTGCGACATATCTGGGAATCCAGCAGCCGTGTTAAATCTACGTATACGCTTCTGAACAACCTGCAGCCCATTAGAAAGTTCACCACTGAACCCGAGGAGAGCTAGGTGTTATTTTTGGGCCTCCGGTATCCAAGTGTAAATGTGGCTTACTTTGTCCAGCAGTGCGAGTTACTTTAAATGCCCACCAGATACTGGCTATACAATTCTGGTGACTCCACGGCCGGTTAGGCTGTCGGTTGAAGTAGGTTGAAGTGGGTGTACACCTCAGGACGTCAGTTGCAGCCGGAGTGGTAGTTTGGATTTTTGTTAGTGCTAGGCTGTGCCATCCGCTTGATAGATTCTGCTAAGGTCAGTTTGAGGTGTAAAACTTTCGAAAATCTTATTCTGTTTGCTTGTGCTCCTACTGACTGTAATGATTTCGTTGTCCGGAAGGTCTTCTACTCGGTCATTCTGGTCGGAAATCTGAAAGCCCGGGACGACTGCTTTTTTGAGGTCAAGTCTCGTTAATGCCGGACGACACTCAAGGCTACGTGCTGGGGATAAGCTATTTCTATCAAGCACTTGCTTTAAATATCGTATACGTCATTGTTATACTTGGCAGCTCCCTTCTTCGAATCAATCTTGATCCCAGATAGACCACATTGCTACCAGTTATAGGTGGCCTGGTTCCATTCAGGACTGTCGCTCTCACTAGAACACATACCTGGGTTAGGATCATGCGTTGGCATGCTGTCGTCTTGTTCTTAATTTTGCCAGGCCACAACCCCACCGTCAGCAACGACTAGTTGTTGAGGAGCTGACTATGCCGCCGATAACTATCAAACCAATCTAGAAAGCAAGTTTAACAACTGTTACCTAAAATATTCTAAAAGCTGTTGGACCTAAATCTCACAAGCAACCTTTGAAATAGGTACTGTATCAGGCAGCACGGCGGTTTGTGGGTAAAGCAGATATTGCATCTAGCAGAAATCCCTGGAATTGTTAGTAGCTAGACAGAACATTCCTCATGGTAGTTCATATGACAATTCTAAGAGATATCCGTAGAAAATGAAACGTGGCCAAAAGACTGTTTGTAAGGTGTGTTTAATGGAAAAAGTTAGGGTATTGGAGACCGCTTTTACTTCAGGGAACATCGACAGACTCTGCAAGTTCTTCCATGTCACTGGCCCCAGACAACTGTCTGTGAGTGAAGCTATCTGTGAGGCAGATGAGACAATCATCCGTAGTAAGTCTATAATGTTTGAACGGTGGGGGGAACACTTCAAAGGTCAATTTAGCTGGCTTCCTGCTTATACTATGTTGTCGCCACAAACCTGTAATTTAGCACCATGGTCGGTAGGTTTTAGGCCACCCAGTGAAACTGAGGTTAGTAAGTGTATTTCTGCTCTCAGATGTAATGGGGCTACTGGTTCTGTGACCTCGTGTGGACATTTTTCGAAGAAGGTGAGCAGGCTTTAGTAGGGGCCTTGACGCAGTTGTCTCGAATTGTGTGGACGGTGAGACCATCCCTCTTTATTAGAGTATCTAAATGCTACAAGGTTATGTTGTTTGCCACCTTCCATGCAGCATAAACAACGTTAGACGCAATTTCGTGTTCTGATAAATACCTCGAAATGCGCTTTGCAACCTTGAAACACAAAGTGCTTCTGGAAGATTGTTGTGAGTAAGTAGATATAATGTTAGGTGATGAAGTCATGAGGTCGTTGCTCGTTTCATCTACTTGTAAGGCTGCATCAGCTGCGACGACGGAGGTGTATGGAATGAAACAGAAGTGCGTATATCTGATTCTAGGGTGGTATTCAATTAACTGGGGCACTTCTGGTAACAGAGAGGCATTATTCTGAGGCTTAGTGTTCGCGCATATAAGGCGAATGGAGGAAATGCGTCATGCTCGGACTGGGAACCAGGGCAGAAAATACTTGAACGGTCTTCAGGTATTTGATCACTGCCATTTGCGTTCAATCGCATGTATCACGTGGTAACAACGAGTAAGCAACAAAGAGGTTGAAAAGCGGATATTTGGTGACGACAATCTACATTTGTACAGACTTAGATTGTTAGTCCATGTATTATGGATGACAGCTAGTTATCTGCCATACCGAACACTCTTTGCGGGCATTGCAGCTGACTAGTGTGAGGTGCGAAGTGGACACATGGTGACCTGGCTTACAGAAGCGAAATCGCTTCAGAAAAGGGCCGGTCACTGTAGACCGTGTTCATCTCTTGGGCTGAGGTACTCGCGAAACAAGCACTTTGTGGTTGGAGACATTAGGTAAGGTGGCGGCTGTTCGAGCTCAGTGAAATGAACGTCCTCGTTGTTTGGTCGATTTTCTGTCAAGTAAGTGCGTTCAACGACGCAGGATAGTGAAAAACTGTGAGCAATCTGACTGCTTTGCTGCTAACGCCCAACTTCCACTTACAGCTTGGTTGTTTGTTTGCTAGCTGTGGTCACCTTGGTTCTGATTGTTTGAATACAGATGTAGCAATTTTCAGCAAAGTTCCTTCCCGCCCCCCTCATTTATTCCTTTCTTTCTTCCCATACGGCGTTTGCTTTTTCTTTATTCGTCGTGATTGTATGGTAGTTAAGCGTCACTGCGAACGACTGTTTTATTGTTGTCATTGAGGCTAATGCTGATGACTTGATAATTCTAATCTTAACATGTTGCGACGCCACCGTCTAACCATTTTCAGGTTTAGCCTTCAAAACGGGGTGCTTTTTGTCATTTTACTTCTGCTAGTTCTTCAAGTTTTCTTCGCTGAATAAAAGCGTCTGTTTGATCAAGAGTCACTGGAGCTGGCTGACTGGATACGTTACTTTGGTTCTGTTACCCAACAACTGTATTCGTACGACTTAAAGGTGCTGCAGTTGATTCTGTAATTATTTTGAAGTGGGACGTCCAATCGATGCAGCTGATGTGATATATACTTCACCTCTTAATATAGGCTCGCTTTGAACCTGTAGCAAACAGACATTCGGCAAGCTCATTACATAGTTTTTACGGTCTCCCCGGGAGTTTCTATCCAAGCACTCCGTTGGTGGCGAACCCTCCAGTTTTCTTGGACAGACAGTACTTGTCTTTGTAAGCATCCCAAACAAGTAGGTATAACTTGAGTCTGTATACAGCACTCATTCCTTCTCATGTGGTCTTAATGTGTAGCTGCTAAAGATTTTTCCAGGTCACTGTCTTTCCTGTGGTTTTGAGGACTGATCGTGCATAACTTTCAAAGCTTAGTGGAGTTGTGGAAAGTGGGATTCCTCAGTAACCGAATTAACAATCCCTAACAATGTCAGCTGGGCAAACGTGACTCCAGAACGAAGAGATTCATATTTGCAGGGGTTAATCAGCCTCTCAAGACAACTAGAGGTGGTCGGGCTTGTGCATTGTTTTGATCCGACGGGCTATGCTGACTAGGACTCCGGTC
>QNGE01008441.1:0-17051 GCA_008508345.1 Paragonimus westermani | reverse complement strand
GAAAATAAACCAAATCCCCGACTACTCATCAGTAAAATAACGTCACGTTTGCCTGCTCTCTAGTGTCAAGCCAATTCTAGTCAAAAATACGCTACATGCACCTAGGGATGTTTATATTCAACACATACATAATCACGCTTACAATGGACTAAAAAATATATGTGACTCTTGTCACTTATTTGACACCAGCCAGAAGCCGGACTTTCGACGAAAGAATGGCTTCATAAGTAACAAGTCTGTCATACTGCAAACTGCAAAGAAAAGAGAATTATTTAACTTTTGTAAAATATCAGTACCAAATTTGGTACGAATGAAGTTGAACAGCTTGGGTGTCGTGTATAACGTGCTACTAATGAACAGACTGAGAATAACAACGTTACGAGCTTTCCTTAGGAAGGCCGCTCGAGGTGGTTGAAACGTAAAGTATCAAAAATTGGTCGTAACGTAGTATTATTCTCAGTATGTTTATCAGAATTATCAACTTTGTTTACGATAAAATCTAACGCAATCGGAGAGGATTGAGCAACGAACCGTGTTAATATGGCGAGAGCAGAGTGACGACAGTCAAGGTTACGGATCCATGAAAACTTGTAATCGAGCCCTGATTGATAGTAAAATATGGGTCCCTCAAATTAAATGCGTCACATTACCGTTAGCCAAAAACAACAGTAAAATTAAAGGACTGTATTCTGAGTTCATAGAAATTTCTGAACTGGGTAATAAAGCCAAGTGGTATTACCGATGGACGGACCAGTCACTGTGACAGTTCGCGTGGAGTCAAAAACTATTAGGTTAGCCTACACGTGATTGGAAACAGTGGAAGACCAACTTAGCCTAAGCATGGCACTAAGGTGAGTAGTAGAATATTGTACTACTTAAGTGAGTCGTAGATCAGGATATAAGCCAGCCTATGTGTAACTCCACAATTTATCCAAAGGCGTTAAAATTTTGCCTCCGAATCGCTTTGCCTGTGAATTACAAACAAAACTCTATTCAGACGTAGCAAGTAACCAACTTGTACGAATCCATTCTCCCTGAGCGAAACGGAGCTCGTCACCATCACACATATCAGTATCGTTATGACTGACTGCCAGAAATTCACATCGTGCAACAATGATTAACCACCGTACATCTGAGGAAGAGTACGCAGATGAACCTTACCTGAAAGATTTAACACATGTTAGCTTGCGAGTCTTTAACAAATGAAGTGCAAAATGTTGCCAGCCAATCGTTCAAGGTGTGCCCGTAACACAACCAAACCCGCTAACATAGAAGACATCTTAGTGATAGTCTTCGAATGCTGAGTTTACGAACTTCTTTTGTTCATTTGCACTGCATAATGTTGCTGAGGAAAGCAAATACCTGCAACGCGTAATTGTCAGCGACTGATAGTGAGAGGTGTTAAAAATTTGTTGAGAGATGTCAACCCAGGAAGGTAACAGGAAAGGCTTCTTTGCAGTAAAAAATCCGGCATATGAAGGTCGAATAAGATCTGCTGCACTATAGGAGACAGGCGGTATTCAGACCAGAACAAACTTCAAGGTTAAACCATAGATAAGTTGGGTTGTGTTCCGTTTATTTAAGTATCACCAAAGTGAGTTAATTTTCAAGCAATAATGATGTGCATTTCAGAAAAGGAGCAACGTCCTAAGGAGAGAACGTTGATTATTACTTAAGTCCAACAGGGATTTATATTTTTAAAACTTCAACCTTCGTGGAACGGTTGAATTATTTTGTGATTTCCTCTATAGCCAGAACTATGACCTAGGTATTCCACTTGAAAACTTCAAGGACCCCACCACACTGTGTGGAAACAAATAGGTTAAATGCTGAAGGAATATCTCACAGACAAATAGACTGAGTGACAATCATCACTCTGTTAGGCCAAACCTTGGCTAATATATCCAAAGTGATAAGACGAGAAATCCTGAGTGTTATTACCAAAACTTTATCGTACAAACAGTATATGGATGACATTTTAGTTTGCTGCTAACCATCCCACTTATGTTCACCCAAACGTATCCCTACTTCACAGAGCTGAATTAAATGGTTCTTCAGCTTTCTCAGATATAGTGATCATTATACCTGAGGATGGAGCATCACAGTAATCCGCCCATTAGGAAGCAAAATGGAATAGACAATATCTTGTTTACTTCAGCTTTGCCTCTATAGCATACAGAAGTGGTCCGGTCATGACTTCAATTAATACTTGCACACCTAATAAGTTGCAGACGGAACAATAAATTCTGAGAAAAAGTTATCGGCAAATGGCTATCCTAAACAGTTGATAGACATTCGGAGCACGATGACCAAATGGAGTGGGCCGGTTCACATAGCTCAAAAGGAAGATATTTCTATTTCCGCAATTCAAAGAGGATCATCCGGCTAGCGACACAAATTTAAATCACCTCCATCCCGTATGTATGCGGCTTCCCACTTACGCCCGGTTCAAACCCACAGACGAGCAGTTCTGTCTAATACTGAACGCACTTTGTCCGATTATTCTACATCTCAGGTTGACTTCAAGCTCATTTACGTAGAGAGGACAGACCGACGGCTGTCTGAGCGTGTGACAGAACACGTACCGAGATGACATAAATGCATTAAACCAATGAACCCGTTGCTCCACAGCCCGCGTCATCCATTGCTAGACAAATCATAACAGCAGGTCATGAAGTTGACTAGTATAGCTCACTCAAAATATTGTTATACGACCGGAACCCGAAATTACGGCCTTTTGACGAAACCGTTTTGATCAAACATCACCACCTGGCGCTAGGTACACAAGGATGATTGAAGTAACCTATCTGCCAACCGTGGTGTTGATGATGGACCGTCAGAGTAAATGAATAGATAAGTATGAAAGCCTGCATCGAGAACTAGTGTGACAACCACTTTTCTCGTTCGTTACACATCCCAGCGTGAAATATTTGTCTTATGACTACTTTTATTGTACAAACTAGAGAAAAAGTATCATAGGTGAATAAGACAGACATCCCAATGGCGATGGCTTATCAGCTTAAATATTCATACATTATTTGCGAACGTTTCCTCAAACCTGTCATGAACACCATATGCGACTTGAACCAATCGATAAGGTGTGTAGAAATCAATTATTGCCGTTAACCCGTGCAATTCTAATTGTTTCCAGTAATGAAAATTAATTTCTCCCTGTAGCTAGCTATTTATTTGTGCGCATCATATTCATGGTCACTAAAACGTCCAATGTTTCTGAATTCTGTTTGTTTTATGATTGTCTTTTTTTCCTAATAATGATTTGCAAGCTCCCTGTTCATTGACGTACAACTTTGTTGACATTAATCAAAATTTTTAAACAGATATTCGTTGGGTTGAAGTTGCAAATTGAGAAAAAACTTTCCGAGTGAATTCGTCGCAATCTCTAAATTGCAGATTTCACTCACTTCAGTTGCTATTAATAGCTACCACAATTTCGACAAAACAGTGAAAACAATGTGATTTTTTAAGATATAAATGAATGGACTTGAGAAGGTTTGCACAGCCGTACCATTAGACGACTACCTGTTTGCTGTTCGGTTAAAAATGTGGCAATCGAACAGAGTGTGCGATTAGCAAATGAGAATTTCTTAACATCATAGTGTTCCTGTTTTGGTATTTGTTACTGTATAAAAATTAAACAGCCGACAGTCTGTGACCCTAAATAGAGGTGCAATAAAGGATTTATAGAAGAGTTGAGTATTTTTATGTGGTACATATTTACCAGAACTTCCGAGTTGATGGTGTGTCAGATCAGAGATAACCCTGAGCGCCAGTTCATCGGACACATCCACGTGGTTGAAAGCAACGCCATCCACGAGCGAAGTAGTTGGCAATCTAATTGAAGGATGTGACGATTTAACGATTAGCGCAAACTAATAAGATATTGCGACGGAAGTACAGAACATAGTGCTGAGGTATCGCACAGTTCATTTGGTAGGATAGAACCTGCAATAATTCACAACGCCGTTGAAGAAAACAAGTAGTGGTGACCAAGTGTTCAATAGAAGTTAGCAAAAATGAGATTTGTGAAATGTGCACGACATTTATGAATTGGTCGAAAGGCTGATCTAGTTACTGCAGGAAGCACTTGCATAGAAAACATTGCTAAATATTTATTCATGTAGATGGTAAGAATCTTATCTTGATATATGTTTCAGCTGAGCGTTACATGATGGTCTAAACGTTTTCCTATTTCTTTCGCCTGTGCTTCATATAGGACGCGACTCTTACAGTGGTGCTAAAACCGTAAGGCAGAAAAACATATTCGGTATGTATACATGCGGAAAAGTGGACGTTTACTGAAGAACATTTTACACACAGAGTAAATAAGTAAAGAAGTTATGGAGGTTTTTCTTGCGGTCTCTTAATTTCCTTATTGACACTGAAACTGTCTATGTAACTGGTATTCTCATCTTTGTGTTCAGGTTCGTGAATCACGCATTATTACGTATGCCGAGATTTCTACTTTGTGCACTCGTTTTTATTGAGTAAAACCAGGCTAATATACGTGGATGATTAGAATGTACGGACTGTTATTCGGAAAACATCTCTTGGTTAATGTCTTCTCAACATTTTATTCAAACCCATTAAGAGTCAACTGTTTAGAATTGCCTTTGTCAACCGAATGATACTGCAATGTCCCAGAAAGTCTTCTTCACATAATAGATGTGGTATGAATTAAACAAGAAGCCCACCCATTTTTGTCCGGGAGGTGCTGTGAGGGAATATAAATGAACTCAAAATGTGCACAGAACAACAGTTATTTTTTCATTAATTTGGGAACCAATAAAACGATCGACCTTTCCATATTTCTTAGGTCATTTAATTTGAAGCGATTCACTGTTCACACGTCTGCAACAAGCAAGTGTTGTACCTTTTGGTAAAATCAACCAACGGCAGGGTTAAAAGGACATCAAATATCTTCAGCAAAACGGATGACACTCAAGCAGAATCATTTGTATTCTCCGACTCATGGGGTTTAACTTGAAATAAACGGTGACTAAATCAGCTAAGCTAACAAACCCAAGAACAACAGGATCATGTTATCACTGTTAATGCCACGGGCTTCCGAACTAAAAATTTAAGCGCCAATCTTTTGAGCATATCGACACCAAGTTTTTTCACGAGTCTATGGCAAATCAGCTATAATGCTACTTGCATATCAACCACCGATTGCTGAGGTTTAAAGGTCCGATGATCGCAAGTTATCCTAGTTAGGTCAAGACAATCGTATTCCATCAGACTCAAGCAGCCCTGTGTGTCACGTGATATCAACAGCCTTCCGCTGACAAGTACTAATGCCCGCGTGCGCAATTAAACTTCTATTTCCAAACCGCTACATTGGTGTGATTGTGCGGTTGATCTGTTCTTTCATCTGGTTTGATTCTGTTGCTGAGGAGGGGTTAATTGCCGAAATTTTAGTTTTCTTGCGATGCATATATCGGAACGAAAATAAGGGTCACAAAAGAGCTTTTTACAACATCCTGATGTGCAATCATCAGCAGAACAACACACGGCGATTTCGAGCACCATTTGTACTTCTAGAAGATAATCAAAAGTGTGCTTTCGGACGTAGAATCTCATGGGTATAGACTAGACATATTCCGACTGGCAGGAGACGGTAAATGGGTCACTAATCCAGAACCGCGCATCAAATCACGTGGAGCCTGCACGGGCACGCAGCAGGTGCGACAGTGACAGATTAACTATGTACAAGTTGCATACTTAGGTTCCCGTGGTATATTTGTGTATGATACTCTGTGCTCTTATTGACTGACTTGTGGCGAACGTGTTAAAGATTACATATCAACAGTTATGTAAAAACTTAGCAGAGTTTCTAATAGAAACCCATGTGGATCAACAGTCAGGCTAGACGTTAAATCTTGTGTTAAAACGAATCAGGGTGTTGAGCCATGAACTAAAGAGGTGGGACGCATCAGCAAAACATACCAGCAACATTGCACAAACTTGAATTGAGTTAACTGTGTAAAAATGAATACACGTAGTCAACGGATGCAATTAACTCCTTTAAGTGAAATATTGAAGATAGTTACATCACAACTGAAAATTGCTCAGTTCTCGCGAGAAACGTTGGTGCTGGGGAAAAACAACCAACTAGTGATGGCTCGGTGAATTACCATGAGTGGTAGAACCGTATATATGCACACGATACACTACTCAAAACTGTTTGGATGGATCCATTCTGGTAAGTGAAAAGAGTAACCCAGCAAGCTCGAGTAGTTCATACAGTTATCGAATTCATCTATGATTCTGGGAATATTTTGATCAGCAGAATTACATGTAACGATGGTAGAAACCCTTGCACATCGTTAACGTTTGGATAACTCACCCGCTCAATTACCAATGATTAACATGTTCGAGCTAACTGACCTAAAGGGAGCAATAAATTTGAAAAATGGTTTTACCTGACAGAGTCCTTTCATTAGGTACAAGGGACACTGAAATCAAAAAACTTTAGGTCCACTTGTTAGTTTGTTAGTGCTAATAAGTCACACAAATGTGGACAGCTCCGAAAAAATCAATACTCCGAGACTGCATTTTCAAATGTCCTATGAGGAAAATTCCAAGCTCATGTGATTCTCTTACGACAAAACGCATATAGCTTACCGGTCTGATTTAGAGCTACCTCTAAAAACTGTTTAACAGATTTCATGAGAACGGTATCAGGATGTCAATCACCTAAATGATCTACAAACGAATAGTGCATTGCAGGGACAGTGTTTTTTGGATATGATGTTCTTAGGTCAAACAACCGCAGTATTGCACTTTAGTACATTTATTGGTTCAAAAATGTTTTGTGAGTGTCAGCTGAGAATAACTGATGTCAAGCCATCAGTTTACACGTTTGAACTCAGCAGGTGCCCGAATCTTACTGGCGGTTTTGATATTGGTAATCTAGACGGTTACATTACAAACTATTTGCAGTTATAGTAGACTAGCACTCGTCGCCCAGCCTTTTGCTCCATCGCCCGTTTGTTACGTTCATCCGATGAACCACACTGTCTGACAAGTATGAATACTACTTCCTTTTCATGAGGCCATTTCAAAGTGGTTTTGAAAAAATCCGGTTATTAATATTTCGTTAGCTGCGGTTAATCATGAAATCTTACGATTCCCTTTTATAGCGTCTGAGAATTGGTGTTATTAAGTATTCTTGTGATATATATAACGTCAATACAGATTGAACAATTGCTCTGAAACAAAACTTTACGATCATTTGTATTTATGAAACTGTGTGTAAAGTTGCAATCACACTTAATTTGGCGTTGGTTATTTAGGTACTAGGTCTTGAGTTCAGAAGGAAACTATACTTTATGTTTTCGCACACTCAGGCAACACACTGTAGGCCAAAATAATTTTTCGTCGAGTTCTGAATACAACCGACAACTAGCCTCCGACCTCTACGTAGGCTTGAAACAGTGTTCAAATCTGAATATACGGCACCAATTATGCTCTTGGATTCTCTGCCATTTAAATGTAGATCTAAGGTGAGTAATAATGATGAAAGAGTTTAGCGAATTTTAGCACGAAGGGTTAAAATTTCACGGTCTTCAAGAGAGAAATCTTACAGGATGATCAAGGAAAACTAACTTTCAGTCAACCATGTGAAGACGGAACAAAACTACTACCTTATTCGTAAGTCTTTAAATAACGACTGTGTAATTTTTAGCCGTCAATTACAGACAACAACACTGCCTGATCAGTTCTGCAGTGAAACGAGGAAACTTACAATCATTCGGGCTCCAATAATTATCCGCGGAGATTATGACAGAATTAAACGACTCACTGTTGGTTTGAGGCCAAACACTTCTTTTCGACTAATTATCTTAGTTATAAGAGAATGCATCTTACAGGACTGGTCCTGATTATGACAGCTCGACATTAGCCGTGGCAACATATTTATCAGCCAAACGGCTTCCATCACATAAAAATTAGTGTTAGCAATATTTTCTGCCTCCATTCTCAATAAGCCACAATTTCCATTGCAAAGTTCCACAATAGTCGAACGATAGGTAGCGCAGAATGGATAATTTAAGGCAAGCAATTATGTAATTGTATTAATAACAACCACAGTGACAAGTTTGCTGACTTAGGTGAAATCCAGTATTGAAAAATGTGCTTCACCTGAATTAGAACCAACTTAACGAACCATGTGTCCTTAGGCTGCCTCCGTTCACACCGGGTGACGCGTACTTATCCGGAGAGGAGGAGGAAATGAAACGGACTGCGTTAGACTGATATAACTTGGTAACAGGCCAGTCATTATTCAGCAAATTTTGTTCACATGATAAAAGGAAAGGAGTTCAAAGAGAAAGCTCCACATCCAGATTATACTTACGACAAGATTGTGTTCAAAAACATGTCACATTACTTCAGATGTTTGTAAAATTAAATGTGCATGAGCGCTTATAAAATATTCGGTAAGAAAGCACTTTTCTGTTGGCGCATAAACACTTACATACCACTAGTGTTCGAAGGATTCTTGTCAGGCCGAGAGATGAAATGCGGGAAACAAAATGAAATACAACTGAGTGAAGTTGTTGAATACAACATGCTATTGAATTTAACCCATAAATTTTGACGGCTATCGCAGTGAAACTGCGTGCTGTTCAGACGGAATGATTGACAGATGGAAACAAGACAAGTTTACAGACTGAACAACGTATGCTGTGTGGGTGCGACTCAATGTTGGTGTAGAAAGCAAAGCTACCTCAAGTATACAAGTGTCGATTCCATTCAGTGCAAAAATCTTGAAAGTTTACGTGAAATCAGTTTAGTTACCTTTTCTATAATTACCACAAAATTTCGCACAATAGGTACGTTAATGAATACTAAAAACCTTTAACGTCTGCCTTCGAAGTATGGACTGTTGTTCGAATGGAAATCAACGTTGATAACTTAATTCCTTCAGTCGCTTTCCACGGCGTTTTTTAGGGTTCAGTGGCGTATCACATTTTTCACAAAGCCACATTTGTTTCACACGAAAATTTCTGAACCTGTGCCGTAGACTATCTTCCTTTTTATTAGTAGGGTGTTGTCATTTTCATCTTTTTGCTTACTGCAAAAATTTCAGAATGATCTTATCTTATTTTTTCGAACACTGTACCGTGTTTGTATCCTAAGGTGAGCATTGCGAAATTCTCAGTTGTTTAAGGACAGCTGTTTTAAAGCTGATCTATTTGCGTCTAGGTTGAGGCAGTTATAACACGACTTTCGAAGCAAGCATTTTAGTTCATATTCATCGTTTCTTGTTTTGGATTTGGCACTCAGATTAATTCATACTAAACGTTATATGAGTTCTGCTGTGTCTAATTTGTGACTAATTCGTTCATCTACTTGAAGATAACGGAAGGTCAAAACAGTCGAAGGAAACGCCTTCAGGAACACCTAACACTAATCGGGTCACTGAAACAAAATTTAGCGTGAGTGAGGTTTTTAAAATGTTTCAGTATGATTGATGATTTTAAGCACGGAATGACTGTGGAAAGCAGTACCATTTCCGGCAAAAACGTGAAGATGATTAATGAACCCAGCGTTAATCGTAGGCCATTTTTCATCCAATGACAACTGTTGACTCTTTGATACTTTATGTGTGAAGAACTGCTGGGCACTTAATCAGTCATCTTTTATGCCCATAAACCGTAAATTCCACTCATGTCAGACTCTCTCAAGTATCACATTTTGAAAAATACCCAGAGAATGACACAAGATATCTTATGCTTTAATATAGTATCCTTTACCGGACGAGATCACTGCAATCAGTATGTAACCAGTAGGCACCGCAACGATGTCAAAAGACGTAGCTTTTAAAATTGAGATCAGCCTGATAACGAATAGTAGTCAATCTGGAGGTGACGCTCTAGCGTTAGGCCGAACAAGCAGACAAAAGATGGTGAGAATATCGGTGTTTGTGTTTCGAACTCGAGAGCAAATTTGGTGATGTCCTAGAGTGGATGAATGAAACGTCAAAGAAAACTGACAAGTTTTGAAGATAAAACCCAAACGGAAGTGATGGGTTGCTGACCATGCATGAAGTGTTTACGTACACAACAATTTGCACTCCATGCTTGGCCACATTCAAATTCATTATGGGAACTCATTGTGTTGTTTCAATTTCGGCGGAAATGCGCTGATTTATGAAATTCCTCGTCAGATTCGTTCCCAAGTTTCACGTGAAAGAGTTGCATTACCGCATGTCTGGAAACTGGCCACCCTACTAACGATGGGTGATGCCAAACAAATCTATGTACCAGTTTCTGGTGAAATCTGCTAGCTTCTACTGATTTACCATCTGAAGGCCGCCGTCTGCCTCACGTTGGTGAACGTCGGCATACTTGAGCGCTAGAAATGTAATACATTCATAATTCGACTTATACAGGTCAAGATATCCTGTTACATTGCCTTCTGTGAGGTTCGTCACTGCGTACGGCTGTTATATACGGTCCTTATTTAGAATTCGTTTAGACTGTTTTACTGAGAATAAAAAACAGGTAAGGTCATAAAGAACAAGATTGTAGACAAAGTAGACATACATATACAGTAGGCGAAGGTGTGATATCGAATGCATAGTGGCCACAGAATAAATCGAATTCCGGGTAGACTGACCAACACGTGTTCGGGTTTCAAGTGAATCAAGGGCACTTTACAAGGAGAGGCGTAAATTTTCACAAAACAGTCCTACTTACACAGTTGATTAAAATTTTGGTGGCGGAAGCACTAACTGTTGACAGCAGAAACCACCTTAAAACTATGTTGTGTAACTAATTCTTGTGACTCAAACCAGACATAAAATATTGACTGGCACCTCCTGCCTTGGTAATATGTCATCTACCACCCCTATCGGACCCAATATAAATGTGTTGTATCTAGCCTGATGAGGAAACACGTTTCTTCTCAAACCTATAATATCTCACTCAGCAAAAAACAAACCGAATTGGTGCACGCACATCTCTTGGAATCAATGTACTTCAACATTTTGACTAGGGTGCCTCTAACACGATTTGATTTACTTCACAGTGAAACTTAAATACAGCACGCTCTGCGCTGATAGGCAAGCAGCAAATTGATGTACCTCCACAGGTACTGGAAGCAAAAGTGTGAATGCAAGACTGGTCCGTCATTTTGTTCTGCTGATTGACTTTTGAAAAGGTTATATCATCAAGCGACCAAGCGAATACAATTGAGCTGCGACGATTCCTACGACGCAGTAATACTGTTCGCTCTGTAGTAACCCTGAAGAGCTGAGGCAGAAGCCGACTATGTAGGAAAAATATCGGTCCCCAGAAAGAGAGCTCTTACCCTCTCAGTCCGAAGACAATTTAGAAGCAGAGCTCTCGCGTGTTTGCAGCTTGTCAGGCGACCTTGTGAATAGTGTTCAACGAAGCACGTGCAAAGCGTCCTAGGTCATAAACCAGCGAACCAGCGTCTATCTTGTTAGTCGGCGCGAGAAATGAAAAGGATGGTGCAATAGTGGCCCGAAAAAGGGAAATTCGAATTTACAACAGTAATGAATGTTCATCACCGGTTAATTTGACGGCTAATTGGGGGGGGGCATTTGACATTCCTAACAAAAATTATCATTCACTTATATGATTAACGCAAAATAACCAAAAGGTGTCCTGTTATTATCCCCTTCTTTTGGATTGAAGTCAATTTTAGGAAACGCACTGACGTTGTCAATTAAACCATTAATTCTGTTTTTGGTTAATCATTTCACGCTAGTTTAGGACAAGAGGTTCCATCCTTTCTGTTACCCTTATGAGTCTACCAGGCCATTCATTTTTCTTTCATTGATTATGCTTCTCTCAATAATTGTGACACATGATGTAACTGAGAACTTATATTTTACTGGAAAAGCTTGTGTTGGACCGATGAATGCATGTGAGTATTAGAAAAGAAATCACGAATCTTGTGCTTCCTATCGGAAATTCCCCACTGGAAAGTGTGTAGAGATGCGACAACTGCGATCAGTTGTGAGTGACCTCTAATCCTTGTGAAAAACGAAATCTCGTGTCACTCACCAGTAATCAAATTACCGTTCAAAGATTTAACCGTTTTCGTTGTTTCAACTTGGGGAGAATCCTACTCGGGGGATCATACAATGGAGTTAACAGGACGATAACTGTTTCCTCTTTTGAGGCGAACGGGCAACCAGATCACTACCCACCAGCGAAAGTGGTTGAGCGCTGACATATGATAACTCAAACGTGCCTAATTTGAGGTCAGTGACGGAGTGGTCAACACGATTGCCTCATGAAAACGTGGCCGGATTCTAGTTCCGGTCGCTGCAACAATATTCACTACTGACGAGTTCTCCCAAGAGGGAAGCACGAGTCTGGTGCTTCTGCTCGAAAGGGGCGGACTGGAAAGTCTACGGGAATGCGAATTATGGTCGACGTTCAATCTGTATCATTACGTACCTTGGAATTTCGAGTTCAACTGCTGGATAGCTCTGTAAGCAGAGTGATGTTTTTTTAAAAAATTCCTTTGTCCTTGTACGTGATGCTTGCATACTGCTACTATCATATTACCTTTGAAAGAATTCAATTAATTACTTAATAAATTTAATCATTTTGTGTGAATAGATTTACTTTCTACACACAACCCGGGAAAATCTTATGCAACTACAAAACTTGAGGCAAATGCCTGAAAACGGTTGGTTGTACGATAGAATTCTTTTTAATTTGGTTGGAGACTGGTCAATATTGAACTACATCCACGCTACCTTGCTTGAAAAATCAACATGTATTCGTTTTTCGATGTTTACTTATAGATTCCCGCAAACATGGTTGTCACCTGGAAGAGAAACCGTGCCAGCATTCGCCATTCAGCAAGGTCTGTCATTCGCCGAAATGTTAAGAGACGTCCGAAGAAAGTAGGTGATAACTTGGGATTTGAGGCGTATATGATAATTGCAAACCATATTCATATAGTCTTCAATATCGATTTCACTTGTATTTTCCTCCAGAGATTCGGATATATCTTCTTCAAAGGTGAGTTTGTTCATTTTAGTATGTAGTAAATTCTGAGGCTTTTACTACTGGCTACTTAAGTGATGTGATTAAAGTGAATGGTATTGAAATGTACACTACCTCTATTGGCGACAAACTGTTCACGTTGATTTGAAAGAAGAGCTATTTTACTCCATGATGAACACAATCCGCATCCATAACCTCAGTTTTTAAACCAGGGCGCTTTCATCCACAATTCTCTGTCGTGAGTGTTTTACTGTGGATAATAAATCCAAGTTTCTTATCAGCGTTTACGTGGATCTCAAAAATGTTTACGGGTTTGATGAAAAAACTAGGCCTTTTATTCCCAATACTAATACTCTGAAATACGCTGTTGTTTTGTCGAAATGCAAAGTGATACATAGGCATTTGTGATATGGAATTATTAGTAACCGTTTAAAGGAAAATGAATTGTTTCTGATCCTGAAACCCAGGGATGTGCTCAGTGATTAACAGACTGAGTGAACATTTTCCGCACAAGTCAACGATAAATCTATTAAATCGATTCGAAAACGCTAGACGCAGCTGCAAAACAGTGCAGCGTACAGCAACGTTGGAGAACAATGAGGTTTCGTCATATTGCGACATATCTGGGAATCCAGCAGCCGTGTTAAATCTACGTATACGCTTCTGAACAACCTGCAGCCCATTAGAAAGTTCACCACTGAACCCGAGGAGAGCTAGGTGTTATTTTTGGGCCTCCGGTATCCAAGTGTAAATGTGGCTTACTTTGTCCAGCAGTGCGAGTTACTTTAAATGCCCACCAGATACTGGCTATACAATTCTGGTGACTCCACGGCCGGTTAGGCTGTCGGTTGAAGTAGGTTGAAGTGGGTGTACACCTCAGGACGTCAGTTGCAGCCGGAGTGGTAGTTTGGATTTTTGTTAGTGCTAGGCTGTGCCATCCGCTTGATAGATTCTGCTAAGGTCAGTTTGAGGTGTAAAACTTTCGAAAATCTTATTCTGTTTGCTTGTGCTCCTACTGACTGTAATGATTTCGTTGTCCGGAAGGTCTTCTACTCGGTCATTCTGGTCGGAAATCTGAAAGCCCGGGACGACTGCTTTTTTGAGGTCAAGTCTCGTTAATGCCGGACGACACTCAAGGCTACGTGCTGGGGATAAGCTATTTCTATCAAGCACTTGCTTTAAATATCGTATACGTCATTGTTATACTTGGCAGCTCCCTTCTTCGAATCAATCTTGATCCCAGATAGACCACATTGCTACCAGTTATAGGTGGCCTGGTTCCATTCAGGACTGTCGCTCTCACTAGAACACATACCTGGGTTAGGATCATGCGTTGGCATGCTGTCGTCTTGTTCTTAATTTTGCCAGGCCACAACCCCACCGTCAGCAACGACTAGTTGTTGAGGAGCTGACTATGCCGCCGATAACTATCAAACCAATCTAGAAAGCAAGTTTAACAACTGTTACCTAAAATATTCTAAAAGCTGTTGGACCTAAATCTCACAAGCAACCTTTGAAATAGGTACTGTATCAGGCAGCACGGCGGTTTGTGGGTAAAGCAGATATTGCATCTAGCAGAAATCCCTGGAATTGTTAGTAGCTAGACAGAACATTCCTCATGGTAGTTCATATGACAATTCTAAGAGATATCCGTAGAAAATGAAACGTGGCCAAAAGACTGTTTGTAAGGTGTGTTTAATGGAAAAAGTTAGGGTATTGGAGACCGCTTTTACTTCAGGGAACATCGACAGACTCTGCAAGTTCTTCCATGTCACTGGCCCCAGACAACTGTCTGTGAGTGAAGCTATCTGTGAGGCAGATGAGACAATCATCCGTAGTAAGTCTATAATGTTTGAACGGTGGGGGGAACACTTCAAAGGTCAATTTAGCTGGCTTCCTGCTTATACTATGTTGTCGCCACAAACCTGTAATTTAGCACCATGGTCGGTAGGTTTTAGGCCACCCAGTGAAACTGAGGTTAGTAAGTGTATTTCTGCTCTCAGATGTAATGGGGCTACTGGTTCTGTGACCTCGTGTGGACATTTTTCGAAGAAGGTGAGCAGGCTTTAGTAGGGGCCTTGACGCAGTTGTCTCGAATTGTGTGGACGGTGAGACCATCCCTCTTTATTAGAGTATCTAAATGCTACAAGGTTATGTTGTTTGCCACCTTCCATGCAGCATAAACAACGTTAGACGCAATTTCGTGTTCTGATAAATACCTCGAAATGCGCTTTGCAACCTTGAAACACAAAGTGCTTCTGGAAGATTGTTGTGAGTAAGTAGATATAATGTTAGGTGATGAAGTCATGAGGTCGTTGCTCGTTTCATCTACTTGTAAGGCTGCATCAGCTGCGACGACGGAGGTGTATGGAATGAAACAGAAGTGCGTATATCTGATTCTAGGGTGGTATTCAATTAACTGGGGCACTTCTGGTAACAGAGAGGCATTATTCTGAGGCTTAGTGTTCGCGCATATAAGGCGAATGGAGGAAATGCGTCATGCTCGGACTGGGAACCAGGGCAGAAAATACTTGAACGGTCTTCAGGTATTTGATCACTGCCATTTGCGTTCAATCGCATGTATCACGTGGTAACAACGAGTAAGCAACAAAGAGGTTGAAAAGCGGATATTTGGTGACGACAATCTACATTTGTACAGACTTAGATTGTTAGTCCATGTATTATGGATGACAGCTAGTTATCTGCCATACCGAACACTCTTTGCGGGCATTGCAGCTGACTAGTGTGAGGTGCGAAGTGGACACATGGTGACCTGGCTTACAGAAGCGAAATCGCTTCAGAAAAGGGCCGGTCACTGTAGACCGTGTTCATCTCTTGGGCTGAGGTACTCGCGAAACAAGCACTTTGTGGTTGGAGACATTAGGTAAGGTGGCGGCTGTTCGAGCTCAGTGAAATGAACGTCCTCGTTGTTTGGTCGATTTTCTGTCAAGTAAGTGCGTTCAACGACGCAGGATAGTGAAAAACTGTGAGCAATCTGACTGCTTTGCTGCTAACGCCCAACTTCCACTTACAGCTTGGTTGTTTGTTTGCTAGCTGTGGTCACCTTGGTTCTGATTGTTTGAATACAGATGTAGCAATTTTCAGCAAAGTTCCTTCCCGCCCCCCTCATTTATTCCTTTCTTTCTTCCCATACGGCGTTTGCTTTTTCTTTATTCGTCGTGATTGTATGGTAGTTAAGCGTCACTGCGAACGACTGTTTTATTGTTGTCATTGAGGCTAATGCTGATGACTTGATAATTCTAATCTTAACATGTTGCGACGCCACCGTCTAACCATTTTCAGGTTTAGCCTTCAAAACGGGGTGCTTTTTGTCATTTTACTTCTGCTAGTTCTTCAAGTTTTCTTCGCTGAATAAAAGCGTCTGTTTGATCAAGAGTCACTGGAGCTGGCTGACTGGATACGTTACTTTGGTTCTGTTACCCAACAACTGTATTCGTACGACTTAAAGGTGCTGCAGTTGATTCTGTAATTATTTTGAAGTGGGACGTCCAATCGATGCAGCTGATGTGATATATACTTCACCTCTTAATATAGGCTCGCTTTGAACCTGTAGCAAACAGACATTCGGCAAGCTCATTACATAGTTTTTACGGTCTCCCCGGGAGTTTCTATCCAAGCACTCCGTTGGTGGCGAACCCTCCAGTTTTCTTGGACAGACAGTACTTGTCTTTGTAAGTATCCCAAACAAGTAGGTATAACTTGAGTCTGTATACAGCACTCATTCCCTCTCACGTGGTCCTAATGCGTAGCTGCTAAAGATTTTTCCAGGTCACTGTCTTTCCTGTGGTTTTGAGGACTGATCGTGCATAACTTTCTAAGCTTAGTGGAGTTGTGGAAAGTGGGATTCCTCAGTAACCAAATTAACAATCCCTGACAATGTCAACTGGGCAAACGTGACTCCAGAACGAAGAGATTGATATTTGCAGGCGTTAATCAGCCTATCAAGACAACTAGAGGTGGTCGGGCTTGTGCACTGTTTTGATCCGACGGGCTATGCTGACTAAGACTCCGGTC
>QNGE01008440.1:0-17054 GCA_008508345.1 Paragonimus westermani | reverse complement strand
GAAATACGGCAATGCGCGCGGTGTTATGAGGCCACTGATGGAAATACCTAATGGAGTGGATCAAAGAAGTTTTTCGAGTCACAGGAGGCGTCCGCAGCAAGCTACTTCCGTTCCGAATTTTTGGGAGGAAGAATTTTCTACTGGGCCGCTTGATGAGTTTTAGGGTAGGTAATTCTGATGAAGGTTTTTGTGTGGTTTCATTATTCTCAATACTCCCATCTGTGTTTGGGGAGTCGATTGTTGGAATGACTATGTAGACGGTGCCTCTGTTTCCTACAACAGGCACACAAGTTTGAGGGGACAATTTTGGATCAGAAACTACGACATTAGTTTACATTTTTACCTTCTGGTCTGCCATGATTCGTGACCAAGTCTTAGTCCGCTGCTCGCGTCTCGCTTCCTGACGCTGAGAGCAGTCAAAATAAATGCCTCTCATGTGGGCGTCGGCGGGCTTCAAATCCACTGTATTTCTCACCACGGTCTTGGGGCTGAGCATGGCTGGCAAGGTTACTAAATAACCAAGTGACTTTAGTTATCTTGGCGCGCAGCCTGCTCGCGAGTGCGACGTTTATGAAGCCCGGGGACAATAAAGATTGTAAGACTGATTTAGCTAGCTCGGTTGATTATGTTGTAAGGAAGCAACCCCATAAGACAACTCTCATCTCTGTGAGAGTTTTCTCCATCGTTTTTATCCCCTCCTTTATGTGTTTAGTTGACAGGACAACTGCCCTCTTAGTGATTTGCAAAACCAGGGAGCGCAAGCGCTGTGTACTCATTGAGAGACTGCATTTCCAACTCCATTTCAGATACAGTCCGTTGGTACTCCTTTGTGCTACTTCCCATGGAAGAACTAGAATGAGATACAAAACTGCTAAGAGCCCCGCATTTGCGGTCGTAGGCTTTCTGCGTCCCTACACTTGTCGTGGTTCGTGTGTGACCAATCAGCGGCGGGGCGGAACGTTGACATTCGTCAAACCTGTAGCTGATGCAGTTAAAATTGAGAGATGAAGAGGATAGCTGCTTGAACTGGCGTTCTTTGAGGCCAGTGCATTTGGAGTGATACAACTTTTTACACTGGTAGCACTGCATGCCGTTTTGTACCATCATTTCACACCCTTACGGGCTGCAAATGCTCGGTGCTTCAGACAGTGTCTACTGAGTCCCAGCACTGCTAGAACTAACACGGGTCATTGTCGATAGGAGTGCGCAATATATGATAAAAACGGTTATTTTTCAGTACTGCAGAATAAACGGGCATGATAAAGCCTGAAAAATCCGATACTACGTGGCTCAAATAGTTCAATACGTAACGAATTTGTTATTGGATAGCGAATAACACTAATCTTGTGCAATGTTGGATGCGCAGGGCATCAATGGGGTAGAAATATGAGTAGACAATGACAGCGAGAAAATTTGAACCAAATTTCGAGTTGCCCGCGGCCAGAATGACACTCCTCAGTTGGCATTCGTTTCGTGATAGCAGCACGTCACTAACTGACGTACATTGAGAGCGATGAGTATATCCTTTCTTTTAAAACGAATTCCATCGCCGGCGAAAGCGATACCTTTGAAGTTCACCAGGTTTACTTTTGTTATAGTATCGTGAGGATTTTTTTGTTAGACTTGTCGCTTGTGGTAAGGACTTTGAGGTTAACTTTTTACGTTACACTGTCTGAATTGTATTCATTTCACAACCACTGTGCCACTTCACTCTTAATCAGCCGTATGATTTACCCGATGGAGATTTTTTCACTGTATCCATCTCTATTTCTAGTCGGTAACAACACGTTAGTTAGCATGGAAAGAAGACATACTGGGAGATGTCAGCATTCTGTCTATTCTCATCAATCTACTACATAAAACAGTTGTGTATGCATGTCTAAGGCATAGTATTGGAGACGATGGGCGCGAATGAACGATAGTTAGGTGCATATCAGGGTGCGATAAACGGTTTCAGTGCCACAACAACGGGGTTGATTGTAACAACAAGCAACCGGTAAGAGATTCTCGAATTACAACTTTTTGGAGATTTCCAGCATCTTGGTGTTGCGATTGTGTACTAAAACCGTGAACAAAGTGGCGGAGTCAGCTGCATGTCCTGCTGCAACTGAGTGATCCGCGATCCACAACGCCCGATTTCTGTTCGGTTGCTGACATGCCGATTCGCGTTGTTGTTACCTGTACTGCGCCCTTTGGAATATGCCCCATCCTTCTCTATCTCAAATTTCGGTTCCTTCCTCCAACATTCTCGTCACAAAGACTGCATGTGAACTGATTGATGACGTGAGAGGTAGGATTTTCTGAGAAAGAACTATCAGGACAGTCGACACTAATTCTGCGGTACTTAAGTACATTGTTCTAGCTTATTTGCTGTACAGGTCTTGTGTTTTCCCCTCTCCATGAAGCTGTTGGATAAAAAGGCGGCGCTTTCTTCTGTAACAAGTCTGCAAGGGTAACTCGCTGAGCAGAACACTTAATGTATTGAGTCACCTGGTCCCCTGTTTCCGTCTTCTATCTCTATACACGTCTGAGGTTATACCTAAATCTGTCAACATGTAGTCGTTCGTCCAAACCGGGGCTATTTGATCACATCACGTCACTTAGATGCTGGCCCAGACGATCTCCAGCTCCCAATTTCCGACCTGAGTATTGGGGCATTAATAGTTATTTCGAACCCATATCTTTCAGCTGGTATGTATAACTAGAGATGTTCCTCCTAACTGAGTGAGTATTATTTTCCACCTATGTGTGGACGTTAAGGCAATTATTTTAACCCCTTTCGTGAGAACGTTTTCTACATTAATCGCATTTCGTCGATTTACTACGGCTTTGGACTTAAAGACTAGATAAAGGCGGACGAGTCGGGGTTCTCAACGAGCACAAAAAATTGTGCTTTTCGATCTTTTTTCAATTGCAGGATATAACCGTGTTTACTATCATCCGAAAGTCGTAAACTTTCTTAATTACGCGGGTGCGTTTGACTTGATAAATCAGTCCGAAATTTTAGGGTCTATTAAGCGCCGAGCTATAGTGATCAAGTAGGCGAAAATATTGTTGATGTTCTGACTTAAGACAGCGACTCAGGCTTGGGTGTACAACAAATATCTAAGTCATTAACTTTCATCGGTCTTTTACACAACTGACGGCCTTTGGCGAGGTATAAATCCTTCATCATTACAGTGTCTTTTCGATCAGCTGTAACCCAGGTGGTTTATTTCTGACTTCCGTTGCATCGGTTTGGTTGACTTCGGAAAACCTATACATATTATAGCTCTACTTGAAATCTTTTCTCATGACTAAAAAGCATGACGAACTCGCGCAATGAATGTTCATTGGACGTTCCTCTTTGCTCGCTAACATCAGCTAGTCATCAGCGGTGTGAGAGCAACACCTCTTAAGAAGTGACTAGTTTTATCGATTCGTCTTCTAGCAGTGTAAAATTTACTCACTCGGACACGTCTTGCACACGCCCGTATAAGGCTTCCTTCGTCAAACTTTATTTACGTGTGTTTGGCTATGGTGAAAGCAACAGTTTATTGACTGATTTGAGGAAGAAAAAGTGTGACATCAAAGTTTGCCTTAATAAGATATTCCCGACTCCTTTATTAGGATCATTTGTTCAATGGAACCGTTTTTAAGATTTAATGTCAATGGCCTTCGTGCTACAGGTAGCCGCGCACTTAAGATCGTCTATTACTTTTCCACGAATTGTTCTGTGGCTCGCCGTGGCTTCTTTTGTTTATGCATTGTTGCCATCTACCGCGATGATGTTTGACTGACGGTTTGATATTGTTAAACTTCCCCACGATCCCGTGTTTCGGCTGTAAGCGTGGATATGCTGAGCTCTTTTGGCCCAGTTTATTTAGACATCCGCCTATTTTTAACATTGTCCTATTTAAGTTACCAAATAAAGTGGCATATTGCTGTTTTTTTCCATACTCATTATTGCTACGGTTATGGAGGTATATCTTATTATTTATCATTCATTAGACACTGTACTTCTTTCTGTCAACGTATGAGGTTACTTATGATTTACGGAAGTGAATGCTTCTACCGGTAAAATCATTCGAACTCTCTCTAACTGTCACACTCAAGGGCCAATTAAGATCGATAACCGTGTGTTTCCGCGTAAAATTGTCGGCAGAGAAGCGAGAAATGCGGAAACCAGCAGAATGGTCCGATGAGTGTCAAGACCAAGTGTAATCAAAAGTGCTTAAAAGTTGACTGGTTTATCAGCTTGAGAAAGTGCTTAAGCGGTATTCACAAGTGTTATTTTGATTAGCAATGAAAAAATGGAACTATCAGAAGCTTTTGTCACTAAATTTGATGTGCATCATGCTCAGTTCTTACTGTTTTGCATCTTTGAATACCACGTTGCTACTGTAAGAGTGGACGGACTTTATGCGCTCTCTGGGCTTCATAGGAAACCCATTTACACATACCGACAGACTTGTAAAGCTCTATCCATCCTTATGGTTGTGTTGCAACTGCAGCACCTATCAAGGTGTAAAGGCGCGTGAAATAATTGGTCACTTTTATTCTTTTTGACAACCATACTATACCACTTTCTTGGCTGAATGTACTACAGTGCGATCTTTTTCGACCAGCAGTTATGAACCTAGATCCCAACTGACACTAAACGGAGTCAGTAGATAATTGCTTGAGTTGGCACTTAACGGATGACAATAATAAAATACCAGTAAGTCTGTCGCTGTCTCTTTATCATCATTTGTATGTCGCGTGACAACAGGACTTCTAACCTGATATTCAGCAAGTTAGTTTCCAGACGTAACTCGACCGTGCTATTATTGGTCGTGACCAAATCAAGTTAGAACAACGTACTGTAGTCCGATCACCGACGCTACATATGCAAGATTAACCCCCTCAGATCCACGCTCAACACGTAAAACTCGCGTAAGGAATGTGAATAATTGGTCATTAGTGTCACCTTCGGGAGCTAATCAGATTCACATTATCGGCTCATGGCACACGCATGAAATGCCTTACCCCGTACAAGGCCAGATTGTTGAATAGCGGGTGCATTCTGAGGTGTGTGAAGGCTGACCGCATTGCAGATGCCTAACTGCTGGTCATTCACACGCCCAGCTTCCCGTTACAAAAGTTAATCCTAATTTGCCCATCCAGATGGCTCAGCTTCGAATAAGTGCCCTCCTGCACACTGTCTCATTGTCCAACCCATCACTGTTTACCCATGCCTTTTGCGACGGGATACGCTGCGGGGCTTTTGAGTAGAATCCCAGTGCTATTTAGGTATCGCCGCACTACGCGGAAGAATACCGAAAATTACTGATATCATTCAGTGTATGCCACGAAACGAACGTTGTCCTTAGAAGCCCCTCATCTTTTCTTCTGTAGGTTATTTTAAGTTCGGAACTGCTACGTTTCCACAAACGTTTATCCACCAGCGTAGGATTTGTCGTCAGTTCACTCCTCTCTTCCTCCACGCCACGTGCTAACGGCCTGTCAAGATTGGTTGCGTTTGGTTTTCTTCACCACGAAATGGAGTTTAAAATGAATCGCAACGCAGATGTTTCTTGGCTTTTTCAGTTATGGAGGCCACAGTGTGTGGGATCACGTATTCTATGCGTACGTGACTGCTCTCTGAGGTAAGTCTCGGCAGTCGATCATCTATGTCATTAATCCGTGTTTCACCTTTGATGCACGGATTCCAGAAGATTTTTGTGAGCACACGACCAGCTGCATCATATTGCGACACACGGCAGCACTTTTAACACTCGCTATGGCACAGGATGCAATTCCCACCAGAGAAGCGACGCCTGCTAAGGTTACCCGATGAGACAGGCGAAAGCCTACAGAGTTATGGAAGTACCCCTTGATTCTACCCAGGTGGTGATGCTGTCGGTACGGGGAATACATTGTTGATAAGATCAGCACTCATTTGAAGAGAAGAAACTATCCAGTGTTTCATCACCAAATGTCAATTCTTTACTTACTGCCGATTATTATTTGACCAACTAATCTTTCCGCGAAAAAAGCTACACAACCAGATCCGACAGATCATTGATCTCAAGAATGAAGCAACATTTACCTAAGTGGGTTCATATGCAGGCCTTACAACCAGACTCTGTAGTCACAGGGAATCAGAAGCCATCAACTTCGCCGATCGGACGACACATTCTGTCAACTGACCACGACGTAGATTTGACCTCAGCCTTCACCATCATAATGCGCCACCACAACCCACGGCTCCTAATGTTTACAGAAGTCGTCTCGATGAAAGTCTTTTGTGTGTACGGAACAATTCTTGTGAAACTTTGGTTGCCATGGCCCTAGTTGCATTGAGTTTCATTTAGATCACAGGTTTGGAGGTTTCGTTTTTGTTGTTCGTCTCCTTGTTCACACCCTCCAAGTACTGCAGACATTAAATTTAAAGTTTTTCCGTGTTGTTTGTTACTGTGTACTGACGAGCCAATACGAAATGATGACGTCTACCAATGTTCACCTTCTAACTGTTTTGTTCAAATTAATCTTCCGTCAGGAAGGTTTTAAGGTACACGATGGCAAATGAGTACGCTGCTGTCACTAGTTTTCAATCTGATAGAAGCTAACTAGCAAAGGAATCTCCAAAAATATTACAGCCTGTTCATCACAAGCAAGCAAACTGTCCGATCTACAAGCTGGAGTTATCGCCTACAGCAACTATATTTCTCGTTTCCCAAAGAATGCTGGAAGTTGCTCTGACACCGTAAGTGACGCATTGGTGATGGCAACGCGCACCTTTACCATCACCACCGATATCCCCTTGACATTACTGAAGTCTGGCATTCGCTAGTCAAAAGAATGGGAACACATTTTTTGAGATGTTAAGGAAGCGAAGAACATTTTTCAAGAACTTGCCCGACCGTTCAGACTATTATTTACATTCGTTGCACAAACTGCACTGGAGGCAATACATCCTCACAAACAGTGCTGGTCAGCTTATAACTAGTAAGACGCCCCACCATCTGGAATGTCGCCCTACAGACAACCGAGCATCCGAAACATTTGCCTGTTTATTCCGACTCTACCTTGCAAACGGTCTATGTAGGGTTCACGGGAAAATAACCTATTTGCCAGCTATTTCTCTCTAAGCGGGATAAGTTTGGAAAGCGTTACGAGTAAACCAAAGTTAGTTTACAAATTGACGAGGATTAATTAGACATTGCTAGTCACACTTAATGTTTATACAATTGATCTGCTGCAAATGTTGGGTGCTATAGTCATTTGGAACAATATTTCTGTTCGTGTGGGCGAAAATCGCCAGGTTGAGACTAGTCCGTAAATCTACATATTGTGCGTGTGTGTGCACATGTCGATGTGGTTAACGTCTGGCCGACAACGATGTGATGGGTGATCCTTGTGCACCCATTGCTTACTTGTATTTTCTGAGAGGCAGTCAAAAGTTTGCCTTAACCGGGGCCTATTTAAAAGAAATAATAGCACTTGGAAACAAACCGTTTGTTAAAAGCACTGCAATAATTCAACTAGGCAGTTTCAGTTCACTGTTGTGCCAACAAGGGAATGGAAACGTACAGGATGGACTAGTTCCCGTTCGATAACACTCGAAATGGTGTCAATCGAAAGTCTTTTCCCTTTAACCAACTGTCCAGTTGCAACAGAGAACGGCTTACGAGATTTAACGAGTGAAATACGGTCATTCATGAAGTCTGGGTGTGTGAGAATGGACGAACACGTTATACTACTCGTGAGTAGTCAAGCAGAGATACGTATTTAAGTATGGAACTAGCCAGAGGGAAACATAAGGAGGAACACTGGAACGCGCTCAGAGAACACATGGTGTAATCCATACATGAACTTGGCATTAGCTTCCCGGGATTATTGTCACACGCAAATGAGTGTGTTCCGGGGGGCGTTGAAGCATATATATATATATATATATAAACCGTGATCATTGCTTACACGCGAGAGTGGTTGAGCGTTCAGATTTGATAATTCGGTCGTGCCTAATGTGAGGTCAATGGCGCAGTGTTTAACACTGTTGCCTCACGATTTGAATGGCCGGAGTTCAAATCCCGACCGTGACAAGGATATGCACTACTGACGCGCTCTAATGAGAGCGAAACTCGAGTCTAGTGCTTTTTTTCGAAAGAGGCTGGTTGGAAAGTCTATCTGGATGCGAACGCTGCGATCAAATGTGAGTGATGGTCAACTTGAAAATAATCCGTGTGTCGATTTGTTTGATAAACAATCCTCGTCTCATTCGTCTTCTTAGCTCACACCACTTGATAGTGTGGTTAAGATTGAGAATGACAACTGATTGACCGCAGCCGTTCGAGGATGGGGATATATGGTGCTTTCTCGAAGATTTTCAGGAAGCAGTTGTGGTGGTCGTATTCAGGACCTACCGGGGTAAGCTGGTGGCTCAACGGATGTCACTCCAGGGTAGGTAGCAGGAGGTATAGATCATTCGATTTGGCAGCCCTGTCGACTACCAGGAGGCAATACGGCTATTCATGGGCACATGGCTAGGTCCCGGAAGCAGCACTGTTGGTTATGCCACGTCACTGTGTTGTATACGCCGCAAGACCACCTGGTGCCCCACACTCGTGCCAAGGCTCAAAGTGCGTTCTGATTGGTCACGGCTTCAACGACCAACGACTCACCCGTCCATGCACTTTAGAATGACCCGTATGCTTGTAAATGCGACAGTACACTATGTGCTTCTGCTGAGTCAGTTGTTCTCACTACCATTATTAATGTCCGTAAGGCATGTAGCAGATGGGGCTCGAATACAGATACAACAGTGGCGTCACAAGCATTTTAGAGCATAATGTGAGACGCATACTTGTTTTGGCTGAAGCCGGGATAAGTACGGATAGTGGAATTCCTGATTTCAGAACACCCAGCTCTGGACATTATGAAAATCTCTCTCAGTACAACTTGCCTCGACCTGAAGCTGTGTTCGATCTGCAATACTTCTATTCAGATCCTGTACCGTTCTACTCGCTTGCGAAAGATACGCGCGATTCGTTCTATTTGTTGACGGCCGTTCCGGACTGCTTCGTTAATCTAAAACCGACCATTCTGCAACTTCCGGAATTCTATTGGCGTGATGCTGCCATACCGCCAACCGAAACTGATTGGATACAGTGTACTACCACTACTGCTACAACTACTGCTGCTGCTACTGAGGCCCATGCGCTTATGCAGTATACAGTTCGAACGGCCAAAGGGGATGTGTTCTTCCAATGTCTTTTGGGTCAATTGGTACAGGAGGCTGGAAGTGATTATCAAATCTACATTACTGCATAAATGGATGCTTTTGTTTTTAACATTGGTCGATTACGTTCATTATTCGATTGCTGGTGTACCGTTTCCCCCGGACAAAGCACCTCCCCAGTTGTTACGTCACTAGAACAACATGCACGTTCAATTAGTACGTTAGCTACCTTGTTTGCCAGCGTTTCTCGTGGACGTCTGCACTCCAAGCTTTTGGATCGGAAGCGCTTTACTCTTACTGTTCTTTCTGCTTTTGAAACAGCGGTGCTTGATAGTGAGACCTGTTTTCAACTCTACGGAATGACACTTGGTCAGGTGGCTCTGAATGAATACTCCTGTGAGTCGGTAGCTTACATTTTGTCCTACGCAGAACACACGCTACAGGTCTGACTACCATTCGAGCTAAGGCGGAGGTGGTGTTGTATGCGCGTCAAGGCCGCCTGGTGCCCCACACTCGTGCCAAGGCTCGAAGTGTGTTCTGATTGGTCGCGGCTTCAATGACTCACCCGTCCATGCATTTTAGACTGACCCGTATGCTTGTAAATGCGATAGTACACTATGTGCTTCTGATGAGTCAGTTGTTCTCACTACCATTGTTATTGTCCGTAAGGCACGCAGCAGATGGGGTTCGAATACGGATACAACACACTGCGAGAAACTTTGTCAAGAGCCCTGCCGGAGTTGGGCAGGCATTGGAAACGACCCATACTGATCTATACTTTCATGGAAGGGTTGCAACCAGCGGTCCGGGAACAGCCCAAGGCTGCTCTCATCACATATCCGATTGTGGGAAGAATCAGCTTTCGCGCCCCCCTTCAACTTCTGGTGAAAACTCCTTGATGGACAGTATGCTGAAAACAAACGAAGCGAATAAACTGGATGACTTTAGAGTTGCATCGGGAGCGCTGTCGCAGAAAGTGGCGGCTCTGTAAGTGAGGAAGACGAAGGATAATCGTAGTTTAGTGTACGACAGACGCGGGAACTCTGGACACTGAGAGACTTTGTCCGTTGGGCAAGGAAAGGCGGTACTTAAGTAAATTTTACGCTTACTTTTTTGTTTAAGGAGAGAAACTAGTTTACACGTCCGATCGACAAGGCGGCTGTTCAGGCTGAAGAAGAAATCCGTGGTAGCTGAGAGTTGGTTGATTTTGTTGACTGAGCCGGAACTAGGGAAAACTGTTCATCGACGCGCAATGGTTGCTCGAACAGTCGGTGAATATACCTTCAAAGCTGACGATGTTGCAGAATGTGAGTTCCGAATCGGCGGTCATGTAACTGGTGATTCACGTCAAACTACACTGAGAGCAAATTCTCTTGACTGTGCTGAAGCCGTGATTGAGTTGAAAGATAATAAACTGGTGGCAAAGACTGATGTGATCCCACTAACGAGAAAGTGCAAATCACAGATGGGACAACTTGAAGCGAACGTACCTAAATGGATCTCAACCTGTGGCAGCCGGGTACTGAACAATACTCAAACTCCGAGGATTATTCACGGTAGACTAAGGCCCTACTGCCATTTTGACTGGACTGAACATGAAATCCCCATCGGACTATAGCGATTTTGATCACTCGGTCTGAGAAAAATGCCAGTGCACATATGACACTAAATCGAAAGGCAAGTGAATGATATGCCGAAAGAAGAAATCATCGAGAAGGCGAATCGCCCATTTCGTTCCCCATTCTTTTTGATGAAAAAGCAACTGGTTTGTATCATATGGGCCATCAGCTAGTGATCACGCCAATCTATCGCAGATTATCACTCGTTTCGGAGTGACCACGTTGACTCAGATCTTGCCGTTCTTCTTATCCGTTTTGCCTTACCGTTTGGACCATTTGCTCACAAACACGTGGAAATAATTTAGGAATTGAACGACTATGACATACTGTATGCCTGTCTTACAGAACTGATAGATAAAGTGCCCAGATCACAAAAGTGAAGTGACTCAAGTGAGAACTAGGTGAAAATACCAACAGCCATGTAAACCTCTTGTGAAATGGATAATTTCAAAGAATCACTACAGAAGCAACAGAACTGAATTCCTATCGATTCAACAGAACTTGTGAGCAAAAGTCGACTAATCCCACTAACTCCGAATGCGACAAAGACCGCTATGGACTAAATCGAAAGCTTACGAGGAGTTTGGCTGATGACATTGGAGCTTAATTCTCCGAACGAGCCAGAGAGACGGGGAAGACAATTTTATCAGTAAATAGCCGGGTGTTGTTTTCTTGATTCATGCTTACACGGACCGTCTCTAAGAGCGTTAGTCCACGAATTTACAGTTTATCCTGGCGACTTGATAGGTTGGCTGAACAATGTGACGAACTGATCGTGGTATTCTTTGCCTAAAGGCTGCTTTTGATTTGGAATGTGAGGACAGCACTGCCCTACTGAACGCTTTTGCAGGGAACATGCAAATCATTTTGAATCTGTTAAACGTTGTGACTTCAAAGTGTAAACTGTTGTTGTTGTTGCAAGATTGGGTTAGCACTGACCATTTTTGTTTTTGTCAACAAGCCGGTTGAGACTTTCGTTCGTCTCACCTACCTCGGTGTTGTCATCCCGTACTGATATTGTCATAATATTGCTGACGAGGTATGCAAGAGGATTGCGAAAGTACATAGTGCATTCGCCAATTTCCATCGCCTGTAGAATCGCAAAGACGTCTATCTGTGGATTAAAAGTAGGGTTTACAGTGCCTGTATACGTTCAGTTTTGCTTTGCGAACCAGAAATCTGGCTCGTTCGTGCGGAAGATGTGCGTAGACTGTGGGTAGTTGATCACCATCGTGTCTGGCAGGTAATCTGTTTCAAGTGGACTTACTTTATGGTCAATGCGACAGTCCGTCGACGCGCGTCTTGCAATTGTGCAAGTGCGTGACCGAGATAATGAAAACACGGTCTTTGCTGGTTGGGTCGTGTACTCCGTATGTCCACGGAACATTTGCCTTAACGCACATTGTCCAGTGCGTATACTGACGGCTGGAAGGAATCGCAAGGCGGCCAAGCGTTGGTGTGCTCACGGGCTATGAACGCCTCGACCCCCACGCCGAGCGAGGTTAGTGGGTACTGTCTGCCCGATTGGAGAGTTCGCGACCATCCACATAGCTAGTTGGAAACGCTTTCTGACATGGCACTGTGTCGCACTCAGTGAGGAGCCTATGTCTGCAGACTTGTTGACTCTTCTGCTTCGTGAAACTTGATTGTTTCTCTCCCTTTCCTTGGCCACACCTATTCTTATTTATCGTTTTGCAACTTCGTGGACCAGTGTCTTGAACAATGACAACCCGAACCACAGTATCAATGCATGCGACTCAAAGCTGAAGATGGCGACGATGATGATGATGAACCCAACGGGAAACTTCGGTTTCATGTTGAATTCGGATGGCTGAACGCTATCACAGTTAGTAAATTCATGGCTGTTTCAGCGGTGTCAAAAATTTTCGACAAGCTACAAAACAATAGGATATTCACAGTGTGGGACTTGCGGTATGGATAGTAGAAAGTTCCGATCAAGCAACCAGATCGAGATGAAAATAATTCTACTTTGGTGGAAGGACAGTATCGGTTCAAACTTATGCTCTCTAGACTGCCCAATGCCCCTTTTATATTCAGGTGACTGGTGCTCAATGGACTGGGCGATCTACCCAATACTGTTGTCTGTGGAGACGGTATTGTTTCCCGCAGCGTCACTTAGGCAGAGCACTCAATGCAAGTCTTAGCTGTGTTGCAGAAGGCTAAACGAGCAGGCTTATGGATCAAAAGTCCAGAGTAACAAGTGGCGAAACTCGGTCACATGGTCGGTCTGGGCGAGGTCCAACCACTACCCGATAAACTGATGGTGATCGAAACTACTCCGGTGCCAACATCAAAGAGGACGCTGCGACAGTTTCTCAGTCGCGCTGGCTTCCACATTCGCAAGCCCCTTATACAAAATGTTGAATAAGGATTGTCGGTTTCAGTTGTCCGAAAGAACCAAGAGTTGGTCAAAATCCAAGAACTGAGGAAAAGGGGTAGCTGATCCTGAAACTGTCAGTGACCAGCTACTGCTTCATTGTGACGATGAGATTGGTCCTTCACGATGAGACTGAACCTTGACGTGGTGTGACGGCTTGCGCATCTCGATAACCTATGGGGCTAAACTGAACGGTGTGGTGACCACACCAACAGAGTTACTCATACCAGGCAGGCCAACAGGAAGATGCCTGACAAACCACAGTCTCCTGGTACCCCAGGTTGTGGGTTGGAAGATGATTGGCATCTCTTCCCGAAAAACGCACCATTTCTGGTACACCGCCACCCACCCGCTGCCTTGCGGTACAGGCTTTTGAACCAAAGGCTTTGGTTGAGAACCCTAATCGTTCTCCTGTCTGGGTCTGGGCGTCCTGACAGTATCTCAGCCCACACACAACAATGAATCCTCACAAACATGTATCCTCACAACAAATGCAAATGACCTACGAACAGGGACCTTATTGGAGCAGGAAGCCCATGTTGTTGAATATGTCAGTCGGATAGTAACGCCAGCTGAACGATACCATTTGACGACATGACGAAGTATTTGGTGATAGCGGAGGCCTTGGAAAGATGAAAGCTATAGTTTCTATGCCCAAGTTTTCATATGCTGACTGGCCGCAAACCCTTGGAGTGCAGCATGTTATCGTATGACCTTCAAGAAGAACTGGCTTGTTGGGACTTACCACTGCAGGATTAATAATTTACGATTCGTCACGTGTCTATGAAAACAGACTGTATCCCTTATTTACTCACCTGAGTGCAACTTACGGGTGAGGTCCATAAAGGCATCGTAGTTGGTAGTATTAGGCTGGAGGAGGATCCTCGAAAGTTACAAGCAGCGCAGAAGATGAATACAATGATCCGAGAAGAGGTAAATCTCTTGAAGGTGAAGGACAATCCGAAGCGAAAGCTCTCGAGTTCATTAAGTGGACTTGCAACTNCAAACACTCGCTTGCGCGTAACAACCCCAGAGCACCAAGGTTGCCAACGAAACATCATGTGCAGAAAACGGTTCCTGCCTGGGGCACTCCAATGTTTCTTCTTGTAGTTTCTCCCGGTTACTTTGATGCCTAACTGTGTACTCCAATGGACTACTCACGAGTAGTGCAGTGTCATCGTTCACTCCAACCGCACTCCTCTCCACGTGACGGTAGTTCTTTTTACATCAAACTTCGCTCAGACTCTCCTTGTCCTCTTAATTATCTGCTTGCCGAAGTTAACGATGTTGACAAACCAGTTGTGCATTCCTCTCTGATCGGAGCGCTTTATCGTCGAGAAAGATGGATTCTGAGAACCCGATATAGATGATTCGCATTTTAATCAAACTATACCTGCCCGCGGTTTTCCATTAGCGCATACAACTCCATCCATTTTGCCATAAACCTTGTAGATTCGGGCTTTGTTCCACCCGGTATCTGTACTTAACCTCTGAACCAGGTTCGAACACGGTGTACCAACCAGACATATTTGTGGCTGCCTTCTTCTGGATGGCTTTATCGGGTTCTAATTGGCTAAACTGCAAGCTTTTGCCAACTCATTCATTGGAATTACCACAGTCCAATTTTATGACCGAGTGGCAAGCATGAAATGAGTCACACACTAGCCCGAACGGAGATTTATTCGTAATCCTTTCTGGAGGAGAGCAGTGGGCCAGCAGAATAAGTGGTAACATCACTTCGCAGTTGCTTCCTTTCGCTACTAACTACTCCTTGATCGTATGACTATCTCTTTCCGCCAATCAGTTTGATTAGAGGTGGTGTGTAAATTTTCTTGAGTCCTCAGCGCTCCAAACTGTTCCGGAACTCTTCACTTTTGAAACAGAGGCCTTGCTAGGTCCATATGCTTCGTGAGATTTCATGGTCAGCTGTATGTTCCATTTTAGCCCACATACAATGGTTTCACGGTGAATTGATATAGCGGCTGTTTCCATTCATCTTGTGGAATGTTCCGTCAGAACGACGATGTACTGGTTTGTGTAAGTGGTTACTAGAGGGGGGCCCATTTTGTTCATCGACCATAAATCCCCAGTGTGGCTGATTAGAATACTGACTCGAGTGGTAATGTAGTTCAGAGACTGACATTTTGATCCCGTTTGACCCTAGGCAGTAAGCCCTTTGTTTCAGCATTTCGTAAGCTCGATGACTTCCTGTTTGAACTGGCTGATGACATTTCTCCGCTGGTGTTGTTCTTATCCGAGCTGGTATTCTTGACATGCTATATTTCATCAGCGCAGAAAGAAGACATATGTTGCGATATGTTAACATTTCGTTTACTCTCATCAGTCGCAAACGTAAAACATGCAAGTTATATAAGACAGACAATTAGAGATAGACAGGGTATGGACACGCATACAATCTATATATTTCGTCCCAAAGTTCGTGCATTAAAATTTCGGTTGTAAAATATCCGCACAAAATTTAATACGAATGAAGTCGAACAGTTTAGACGTCGTCAAACACATTGAGAAAAACGCAACTTCAGAATTTGGCCATCGCACCACATGCACTGTCAGAGAGTCATGACATAGGTTTTCATCGAGCTCGAGTGATTCACAAGGGTCTACCTTCCTATGCGGCGCTGTGCTATGCTGAAGCTCTCACCGTTTACACACAACACGCTTGTGTTAATCGCAATGATAGCTAGCCCCTGTCTGCAGTGCGGCGTGTTTGGATAAGCAGCCCCAGACACGGACGCGTCTTATCTACATCTGTTTCACCCTCACTTAATGGCAAAGGATTAGACCAATCAGGTCAGATGCAGCACAAATCGACCTAACCATGGTAAATCCCACGTAACCTTTGTCCTTTGTCAATGTGATTTCGAATACAGCACTCCTGAGAAAGGCCACCCAAGGTGGTTGAAACGTAGAGTATTACAGCTTACTCCTAACGTTGCGTTATTGGTCTGTTTACCGATAAAATTTCGGCACTACTGAGTTGCAAGTCCACTTAATGAACTCGAGAGCTTTCGCTTCGGATTGTCCTTCACCTTCAAGAGATTTACCTCTTCTCGGATCATTGTATTCATCTTCTGCGCTGCTTGTAACTTTCGAGGATCCTCCTCCAGCCTAATACTACCAACTACGATGCCTTTATGGACCTCACCCGTAAGTTGCACTCAGGTGAGTAAATAAGGGATACAGTCTGTTTTCATAGACACGTGACGAATCGTAAATTATTAATCCTGCAGTGGTAAGTCCCAACAAGCCAGTTCTTCTTGAAGGTCATACGATAACATGCTGCACTCCAAGGGTTTGCGGCCAGTCAGCATATGAAAACTTGGGCATAGAAACTATAGCTTTCATCTTTCCAAGGCCTCCGCTATCACCAAATACTTCGTCATGTCGTCAAATGGTATCGTTCAGCTGGCGTTACTATCCGACTGACATATTCAACAACATGGGCTTCCTGCTCCAATAAGGTCCCTGTTCGTAGGTCATTTGCATTTGTTGTGAGGATACATGTTTGTGAGGATTCATTGTTGTGTGTGGGCTGAGATACTGTCAGGACGCCCAGACCCAGACAGGAGAACGATTAGGGTTCTCAACCAAAGCCTTTTGTTCAAAAGCCTGTACCGCAAGGCAGCGGGTGGGTGGCGGTGTACCAGAAATGGTGCGTTTTTCGGGAAGAGATGCCAATCATCTTCCAACCCACAACCTGGGGTACCAGGAGACTGTGGTTTGTCAGGCATCTTCCTGTTGGCCTGCCTGGTATGAGTAACTCTGTTGGTGTGGTCACCACACCGTTCAGTTTAGCCCCATAGGTTATCGAGAT
>QNGE01008439.1:0-15469 GCA_008508345.1 Paragonimus westermani | reverse complement strand
ACCAAACACCCGCTTCCTAACCTCCTCGTTACTTACGCGCTGATGCCACCCGATACGAGCGATTGAACGCAGACATCGGTGGTCAAATACTTGAAGACGGTTCACGTCTTCTACCCTGAGCGGCCAGGTTTCGCTGCCGTAAAGTAATACGGCCCTCACCGTTGTCTTATATACACGTCCTTTAAGCTTCAGAGAAATACACCTCTGGCATTAAGGTGAGAGCGACCCAAAATAGTAAAACGAATGAGCACCGACTAGCAGTGGAAAAGCTGGTTCAAGAAAAAGCGGCTTGGGAGGTGCGAACGGTGGAGGACAGTCGTAACAGCATGCATCACGGGTGCAGAAGACCAGGACCTTCACGGAGAGTATACTCATTGAATAAAGATGTAACACTTAAAGAAACGTTTCAGTGATTGGTTCCTGTCTATGGCCGGGAATCCCGTAATAGGTACGAATTGCAATATGGAAAATCACGTGAAGATAAAATTCAACTCGGGTAAGAAATTCACCTTGATTGACATGAGGTCGGCAATTTTGTTGATTGGGCCAAGACCATAGAAGATCACTAAACTATGCACAACTGTGGTTTGAACAGTGGTTGAGCACGTACTTGAAGCTGACGGCCTGGGAGAACACGATGTCCAAACAAGTAGTCATATGATCAGATAACAATTCGTTCTTCCGCGCAATGCATGTTGGTCATGATTAGATGACATTAACTTGCCCGTGCTCAGGCTGCGATTGGGGATAAACATGGTAAGCTTGTAGAGAAAAGTGGGATGAGTTCATTGATGGTAGGGTGTGAACCGCACCATTGCCAGTTTTGGCAGACCATAACTCGTAAGATTAATAAAAAAGAAACGGAAAATGAAACGCTCATTGGATCATAGGGGTTCAAACATTTGATCCAGGAAGTATTTGGATTCACCCACAGCAGGAAGCTGAACGGCAAGTGGAGGGAGACAGTGTAGAAGAGGCAGATACCCCGCTCAATTCCGCTGTCTTTCTGCTAAGAAATCTCGGTGGATATTCCGATTTTGCGTATACTTCTGAAAACTCAACGAGAATACAGTCGATAAGGTCGTGGCTTTCTCAGCTGCATCCGAAATATTTAATAAATTTAATTTAATAAATTCACGGTTGTTGACCTACTTCCAGAATATCGGCAAGTGACAATGAAGTAATCAGATTAAGTTGACATCTTTTACTAGAAACCAGTTTCAAAATTTATGGAAGTAGATTGCACGGCCCATCAACAGGTGCGTGTCGTAGGTTTATTCCTTCTAACTTTTAGACAAACACCGTTTAAAACATTCTTAAGGCGGTTCTCTCATATAACAAGGTGTTGTTTGCGATGGGACGAGATGTTGCAAGTAACCAAGCTGTAGACAACTCATCCAAATCAAACTGGCTTTACTTGTGTTCATAAAATCAGTGGTGCTTTTTTTGTAGGTCATTTAGGAGACGTGTACGATCAGGTCAATATATACACTCTTCCACCGTTAACCACACAAAACAATTGCACAAGTTGGTACACCACAACGAACCGAAACTGCACCAACAATAAACCGTCAACACTCTTTATTCCACTAGGTAATACGACGAGCCAATAGTCAACGTTGGCAAGAACTACGTAGCAGTCATTACAGTAATGATACGAGTGTACTAGCCGAAAGAACTCGCCAGTAAGACAGATTAACGCTCTTGTTACCAGTATCACCTTCCTACTAGTTTTGCAAGAAGTCAGGTGACAGCAACCTGAAAATGTCCACCGGTAGCTAATTTACGACTACTCATAAATATGATGAAAGTAAGTAGAGGAACCGAAGGATGCCTACGTTCCACGTTGAAGGAAAACCCATCCGAGTCGTCCATAAAATAAACCTCGCAGCGCCGCCTATCAGTATTTAAAGCCACCGTTCATCATCATCGTCATCATAGACAGGAATACATCAGTGGTTCGAACTACTGCTTAACGGTCACACAACCGTGAAGAAAAAGCAAATCCAGTATAAGAAGAGAGAAGGAAAAAAGAAGGGGACGCGAAGGGACTTAACTACTGAAAATAATTACGTCTATATTCAAACATTCAACATCAAGGTGCCTACATCTTGCAAACAAACAACCGAGCTGCAAGTGAGGGTAAGGCGTTCATCAGGCCAAATAAAACCTGTAAACTGACCTGACGATGAAATCCTGCACACAGTAGTACTAGAAGAACTCAACAGAAACTACTGCATTGTATCCATCAAAGATGATTTACCTGCCACCATGGTTTCGATCGTTCTTATACAAACCCTAGGCCACACAGTACTGTGTACGTTGTGGAATCCAACCCTAGAGTTATGATGAGCCACACCATCCACGTGAAGCACAGACTCATCGGTGGACGCAAGTGAAGAAACATCGCGTACTTCTGATAAACCAGGAATGAAAAATGCCCTGTTTGTGAGGGTCGGCAAGTCCGAAATGTTGCAAGTGAACAAGGCGACACTGTCCAACTTCACTTTCTTTGGCAGCTCCAGAACCGAGTCCCTTGTTGCATCGTTAACTTAAGCCAGCATTCAATGACTTTTCGGTGGGTCCCATCTGAAGTGTTCCTAGACTATAGTGAAGACCTTTGTGCTAGTCACTTTGCGAGATTTACCGCTCTGTGTCGAAGTTTGAACAGTTTCGATATTTCTGAACTTTACAGTCAAATGTATTACTACTGTTATTCGCAATTTATTCAACCATCTGCATGAGTTTGAAGCACTTCCCGTTTGTTTTGATCTGACTTTACATTAATTATTATGAACTCGCTACGTTTGTCTGCGGTCACAAAAACAGCCACTATTATCCGTCATTGCTGTCTAGTTCAAACCAATCATTCTTATTACAGTAAATGTTTTTGCCGAACATGTGACGTTGTTGAACATTAGAACAAACATACAACAGTTTTGCCGTTTGTGAATGAATAGCAATTATTCAGTGACAATTCTCGGATGATGACGGGTGAGCTAAGATTCACCATGTTATTAAATGTGGCAGAAGATTTGTTCAGTACGCTAGGTTCGGCACTGTTTACCACCACGAGAGTGGACGGACTCGATGCGCAGCATCCAGAAAATAATGTGGTCAAATATTACTGAGAGCCGTTTGTTCGAAGTTTTTTCCTCATCTTTTGGATGGAAAAATTAACGCAGACTTACAACACAACCACCAGCAAGTACGCAGAAATAAACACAGATAGGCCTTTCATCTCGGCTTGGTCCTGACTGAGTGCTTGCACCACTTCTACGTCGGAGTTTATAAAAATTGAATTTAAGTTAATAATCACAGCTTAGACTCAGGTCGATATATTCTAATACTCTCGTTGATGCTGCGCAACGGGTCAACAGCACACAGTAGTGGCTGCAGCGACGGACACTTTTAGTCAAGTTCCCGAAGTAAACTGAGAACAAACAGTAACCAAACGGATTTGTGGTTGTTCTGTATGTTCGCAACTGCCTTGTGCTTTTTACTCAGCTCACCTGTCTTTCACCTAATTTATCTTTAAGCTTAGTTGGTCTTTCATTGTCGTCTGGCATTCCAACCTGTTTTTGTTATACTGACTTGTGTTTACGTAACTCGCAAATCTGTTCAAACGTTTAGCTTACTTACACCAAGTCATACGAACCCTTGTTCTCAAGCATGGGTCATTCAGACTTCTAGCATCAAGGACATTCTTTATCGTTATGCTAAATCCGCATACAATGTAGTTACTGCGAGAATCAGCAAAAGAGACGTAGGCTGAGTTGGCTAGTTGTATTCAACCCAACACTGCTCAGCTGATTTTTGATGAATGTTAAGACGTATTGCAAATATGTCTATGACTAGCTGTCTACTGGAATTTTGTTATCAACTAAATCACTTTTTGTTCAAGGCGCTTTGATTCGAACCTCCAAAATTATAGTGACCGGCAGTTGCAACATCACCTGAGCAACTCATTTACCATAGCTCCGTCGAACAAAGGAAATGTTCACCGTGGAAAGGAATTTACACATACACATGCAATGGAGCCGGTATGCTAGAATCTCTGCTTGTGGTCGCGAGTACAAACGATGGCAGCAATATACGACACATCATATTTGTATATATTTTCACAACATACAGAACAAATAGCATTAGTCTGGCCTTCACCAGTGATCTAACACAGTCAAGATATTGGCCATTAATAGACAATTTACATATGTATTCAGGACCATGTTCATTATGTATATTTTATGGATCGTTTGTGATAAAACTTCCTTCAAACTGTTGTATTCGAGTTTTAAATCCATATTCAACCAGCGTGTTAGTCACAGGTAATACTACGATTAAACTGATGATGACCTCCCTCAAACTAGTGTTTTTATCTTGAACAGTAAATAAGTCGAGAGTAATCATTGAAGATCTGGTTTAACAGCGAAACAGAAAATCATTCAAAATTTATTAAAAATGGTGCAACCCGCAGAACCGAAACAGGCGACAGTTGGAAGAAAAATCACTTTGAGTGGTTTCAGACAACAGTCTCAGCAGTGTATATGCCACTTAATAATAATCAGTGAAGATTGCTGAACATACTTATTATGTGGACGTAAACAGCTGTCCCACTTTGTTGCATTTGTTTCCGTAAGAAGTATGATTTTACTTCTGTTTGAGAATGAAAAAGTCGCAAGCTTTTGCATTCATTTACCCTTGTCCGAAGTGAAGGTTCAAAAAAACACCCTCACTATTCCACGAAAGCCCGTTTTCAACGTAAACAACACAACGGTTTGGAAATCATTTGCACAAATGTGTGTAATCTATTAAATATCACATCACAATTGTGATTTGGGGTTGGAATTTGTGAAATTAAGTCGATATGATTAGCAAATTACGGAGTTGATAGTTAACATGACTGTACATCAACATTTAATTAAAGTTACTTGTATTATTGACGGCTGTGCACTTGATCATGTAATTATGTGCCGTCTTTCAACATCCGATTCTGTTCGACGTTTGTTTGGTCTGTTCGAAAATGTCAAGTTACGACAAAATTTGTGCTACACGCGTGTTGAGGTTCCAATTGCGTTAGAAAACGACATCATCAAAATAACCTAATCAGGTCATCGGTGACGGCCGACGAAATCGTTCAACCAAACACTAGCATACAAAGTTTTCCAGTTGAACCAACCAGGATGGGGCGTGAAAGTGAGCATGAGTATCGTGCTAGCCCGACAAACGAATCAGAGTGCAACGGTTATGGAACTGACCATACAGGGCCACTTAACCGCGAAATGGCCTAAACCACTGGACATTGGTTCAACGTGTAGTTGGCTATATTTGGCGACTAACTCATGATATATGTATTTGCATGCACTTCATTCATTTGTGGAACTGATAATCGGCATTACAGCGTGTTTTCTACGCAGTCGTGTTCTTCCTGACTCCGCGCTAGTACACTGGCTGAAGCCGTAACTTGGAAACGGCGTATTTTCCTTCACGTGTAATGGGTACAAAATCACGTTGAAAAAATAAGGTGTGGCATCTCAAAGGATCACAGCTGCAGTATCTAATTCTCCTTACCTAAGTTGTATGCATTTCTCTATGTACATCTGCTACAGAAAGCCTGGTGTGAACTTAACGCCGCATCTTTCAGCCATGATGCTGATTGTTCAAAACGGAAGCTTTCACATTCTTAACGACTGACCTGTTAATTCAGTCGTCAAAGTCGTTAGGCTTACGCCTTTTGAATAGTTTTTGGATGCGCTCGAAGGTTACACATAGTTTTCATTTGCTAAGCTTTTGACTGCTGTTACGATTATATCAGCTCTCATCGTTATTTCTCTCATCATTTCATGGTTGGTCGAGAATTAGCTAAAGCTATATGCTTATCATATTTCTAAATAATGTGGAGAGTAAACGGTTAGTTTCCTATCCCTGTCGTGCCCCCTCAGTTCGGTACTTGTTAGGACCATCTTAAGAGTACTGTTCAGAAAGGACGCACTGATTTATTAGTGAACGGGGGTTGAGTCTTTCCTCAGTTGTTTGCTGCAAGTGTTACTCAGCTCCAAATACCCGTAGATAGGGCTTCCGGCGAATCAACTGGTACAAATAAAACTTTTTTATTGCATGTGCGCAATACCTTGCGTTTTTGAAATCATTTTCACCCAAGCAATATTCACTTTTCATAACTGGTGTCTCGGCTGCAAGTACTGAAGCTGCAAACAGGCAAAATGACTATTTTGTGTTCTACATTTCTATGACGCAAAATTCGGCTAAATGTGCATGTGCATAGAATCAGCGTGATGCACTGATACATCGTTGGGGTCATGCACGTCTACACAGACTGTCGAGCACTTTAAAATTCACCACTGGGTTTGATCGCGGAGCCTTGAATTTTGTTTTGAATCTTTCAGAATCACTTTCCAAATCCATTGACGCTATGGCTCAACGGTCGTGTAACGCCTTGTCAGTGTATAACTACAATTTCCGACCAAGAGTTGGCACGTACATTCCAGTAGTTGGCTAAATATTCAGCAACTCAGTTTACCCGCAGACGCAGTCACCAAGTCTGAAACGTCTTAATTAACTTCCTTTATATTGTTGACTATTATGGTGCAAATTTTTCACAATTGAAGAACGTCCAAAGAGCAGCTGCCAGGGTTTCATTGGCCAATAGAACTAGAATTTACCCCCAGTGTTAGATCTTTTCAGATCCGATAAAGTGAAATCAATAGCTTTCGTGGCGTGTATACTGACCAACGATCACGTTGCTTCTCAGAGGATCCTGATTGCAACAGTATTTCTCGCTTGTCTTTTCTGTACGCATGCTTCCTTGTGTGTGTCATAGCAGACCCAATACCGACTCAGTACCACTTTCTCTAGTCTTACAACTTGTTGCACACAGCAAACGCCTACCATTTCGTGGCGGCCTACCATCAACCCAATCTCCAAGGTCGTCCCACTTGCGCCAATTCGAATGTTGTTTAACACACTTCCCGATTAGAGCGCTCTTAAGTACCGTCGAATAGGCTGGAACCCATCTCGCTTTCTTTTCTTTTCTCCTTTTGGCTCTTATCGCTGGTCCCAGACTGGACTACAACTAACTGCCTCTAACAAGTCCAAACATTACTGGGAATACACGGTTTGTTTCCAAACCTTGTCACGTTCTTTTAATTTGACACCTACTGGGGCTGCATTTCGAGTGCTTTTCAGAAAATTTGTTTTGAATTTTTAATGGTTGAGCTTCGAGCACATACTCACTTTACACGACATCTGTTGCTGGCCACGACAAGATAGTTCTAACCAGCTTGAACCACGCGACAAGGATACATACCAGATCTGTTCAAAACAGTCGGACTAGACTACTTGGCTAGTTCTGTGTGTAGTTTGTAAACGCGTGTATGAAATTGCCGTTGTCAATTTCTTGGAGCGCATCAAGCATTTGTTGGTAGAGACTGACATCCAGGTTTGCCAGAAGTCTATTTACTATCACACGTCGAAGCCTGCTCCACAATAAGCGTCACGAAGAAAAATTAGCCCAGTATGTGGCACGAGCCGTAGTTACCAAAAATGATAGCTACGGCCTTGTTAATGAGGTTCCCACATATTCCAGATGATTAAGATGCTGGTGGCCTCCAATAACGCCACGAAATCCCCAACCGAGCGTTATGGCTGAAAACTACATGATCGCGATAATATGCGTTTTAACGATTTTAAATGCAAACATTTATGGTACGTGATCGTGGTAAGTTCTCAATTTCCAAAAATCATATATAAACAATCCGCCCTAAACTGTTCAAAGGCTAGGTTAGAGTTACTAATCAGTATAGCAACAAATTCGTTTGTCGGCGAGAATAATGCCAATACAATGTACGTAAGAATGGTGTGCATTGCTGCTTTTTATACTGAGACAGAAATTCAAGGATATGCCAGAAAAATGTTATTCAAGGCATCGCACTCCGTTCCTGAACCTGCTAACAAATCAGAGCGTTCAGATTACGTTAAGTCAAATCCTGTTGCTCGAAAATAACGCTGTCAAATATCAAGGTGTTTTGTTTAGCAGCTAAACAGAATTACGGGAACCCGCAGGTTCACTCAAGTCGTGACGAAAGTAGTGACTGTATGCTTTTTCCTTTTGGGTTAATTCACGTTACCACCAACTTGTGATCAGGCTCGTCAGTGTTGTGGTTGAAGTGTGCGTAGACGTTAGTACCTTAACAATGTTGCTGATAATCAGACTTCAGTGGTAATTCGGTATATTGCTTTCCGACCCTACACTTCTGGTCTATACATGTGTTCAAATACAATTAAGCTTTATCGCGATATGTATAGCCTTTTAGCGCAAAATTCAAGTAGTAATGCAACAACCAACGAAGAAGATCCTGAATCCAAAGGACATTTTTCCACGGGCGTATTTTGCTCACTTTCTTACATTTCTGCCGGTTATATAGCGCACCGATGTCACTTCACTCGATTATGCAACCCTTTGCACATGGGGAATCATTCGGTTGTCTCATCAACATTTTGCGCAGCTTTTTACTTCGTTAACGGTGTTTGTAATATTACAAGAACTGTCTCGAACAGACGAGCTTGTCCACTCTGAATGTAATTCAATTTTTCAAGATCTGTATTCCGGTAGTTTCTGGAAACTATTTTGTGCGTTTTATTGAGATGGTGATTAACGCCAACGGTCCTACTTCAGGCTGGGATCTAAGTGGAGAAGGAGCCTAATCACTTTCTCTTTTCATAATAATCCCAGAACACACTGTTTGTTGGCTATGAAACCATTGGATTTGAATTCGCTCCCGTTAGGACCGCATACGAAAACTAAAGACCAACACTATTATTTCTTTTCGCGTCTATAACTTTCACTGTACTAAAATATGTAAGGTTCAAGAGACCTTCCGCCGTTCTAGTCCATCAAGTTAGGAAATAAGATGCCCTTACGCATTTGTTACTTGTATAGTATCAGCACATAACTCATGGAGCCCGATGATTAAAAAACGCTGACCTACTTTATGAGTCGGTTATTAGAAATGTTGCCTAAATCCATTCTTCAAATAGGAACATCAGAGATATTACGATCACCGTGTTAATCTTCCCCCATTTCGAACGTCACGCCACCAAAGCTGTTCGTGCGGGGGATAAATCTTTATACATTTTAAACTGAAGTTGACTTCAAAACACTGTTCATTACAAATAGTGAAGGTGTTGAAGGCGTACTAAGCAATTTTCACTGGTTGAAAACAGTGGGTGTACAAAGCAAGCTAATTTACGGGGCAGAATTGAATAGTCAAATATAAATAGACTGTTTTGGAGCAATACAGCCTTTACACTTTAAATAAACTTTTTTGACATTCTGCCACATACCGGATAGAAATAACATGGAGTAAGGCAGAGACTGTAACTCACGCATGATACTGTTTATTGCGCATCTCATCAAAGTTATCAGCTAACATGGACGCTATCGCCAAAGAAGAGGTCGCAGCTGGAGACGGTGCATTTCGGACGTGCATTACCAGTTTCCCAATTCCATTTTTCCCGAAATCTATGACAAAATCATCAACAAGATCACCATTCAAGCCAAGTGCCTGTGCTCTGATTCCAGAAGGCCCGCGTGTTACATCAGAAGTTCTGAGTGAGGGCACAAACTTTTGCAGTTGTTTGATTTGGCGTCGAATGAGTAAGTTGCACACCATTTCGTTCAAACCATATGAAAAGTACTTTTTAGCTAGCTTCCAAAATCCAGGATAAGTCAGTGAATCAATAGCGTCTGACAGCTTGAAAGCAAACTGACCGTAACCCTCTCTATCAAAAGATAAAAGCGCGTTGGGTCCCAGCCAAACAGATCCATCTATGCGTGGAGTGAAATGCACACCGAGAAATGGAAAATTAGGATCTGGGACAGGGTAAATGTTTGTCTTTACCATATCACACTTATCTTCTTTTAACTTTAGATATGCGCCTCTAAATGGAACTATCTTCGGGTAAGGAACGCAACCTGTCAGTTTTGCTACGCGATCAGACTGTAACCCAGCACAAGTTATGACATATTTGGTTTTTATGATAGGTGCGAAATTCACACTTTCTGGTAGAGCACAAATATGTACAGGATATTCAGTGTTTTCCGGGGATTCCTTGAATGCATGCACAGTGAAATTTGTATATATTTGTCCACCATTTTGTCTAAAATCTTGTGCATACGAAAGCGCAACACTTCTCCAATCAACAATACCTGTCTCTGGAGAATAAATAGCCTTTCTGCCAACACACTTTGGTTCAATTTCACGAATCTGATCCGAGTTAATCATGCGAACACCCGGGACACCGTTCGCTAAAGCTCTCTCATAAAGTGCATCTAGTCGAAGAACATCCTGCTCATTTGTTGCAATTATGAGCTTCCCGCATGTTTTATGGGGTATGTTCTTCAGTTTGAAATATTTGTAAGATCGTTCCAGACCCTGAACACAAAGCTTGGCTTTCAGGGAACCTGGGGCGTAATAAATACCAGCATGAACAACTCCACTGTTGTTTTTTGACTGATGTAGGCTCAGGTCCTTCTCTTTCTCAACAACCACGAATTTCATGTTTGGATGTCTCATAGATAGTTCTCTAGCGGTCGCCAGTCCAACAATCCCACCGCCAACAATCGTACAGTCAACATGAACCTGTGAATCTTTTACGGAAGAAATCTGCCTGAAAACATTTCTCCAAATGAATTTCGACGTTCGCGTGACGGAAGACAAACCCAACATCTTCAAAAGTTCGCGAATAACCACATGAGCTTTTTATAAATACATCTATGCAAAAAAACAAGCCCACCAGCTTACTTTCTGAACCCATGCAGAAGACGTAATATTGACTTGGTCTGCCATTTTCGAATATCCTCTTTGCCGTCTGTATCTGTTGGCCGTTGTTTTCTTTGGGTCCATAAGCTATATTGGACACGGTTGCAACCAAGTGTCTGAGATAATGAACCCTGGTGAATGCACCTTGTTTTTCCACATACACAGTAGATTTTTGCTGCTTTCTCAGTAATTATTATCATTACTTCTTTTATTCACCCAGAATAGATAAGGGTCAGAATGTTCACCGGATATTTGCGATTTTTTCAATGTTTCACACCCTATTTCCATACTTATATGACATAAATTGAAATAAGCGCAACACATACCCCAGTAAGTCCTACTATACACAGTTATTGGTTGTTCTTGAAACCCCGGCAGTCGCTTGTTTCCTGAAACGTTCTTTTGTTCGGCTGTATTTAAGTCCTACTGGTTCGCGTCAGCCATGCTTGGAACACCTCGAATACTCTCCAGTGATCTCGGGAGTTTCATAAACATTGCTCACTTTTCGCGGGTTCGATATTTTGTTCCGCTAGTTATTCTATATCGTGACTTGTAGCTTGTTCTTTCCATTTCAAGTACTGTCCAATTTTTGATGCTAGTGTTTAAATAGGGGATTGGGAAGATATATGGTTATGTGAATATATTATATATATTCTGTACATTTTGCGCTGTTTTCCTAGTAAATAACAAGATTCTAGAGACTCTAACAATGTCTGAAAGTCAAAAATTGAATCTCCCCTGTAATCAGCTACCTTTCGATCACATTTTTGGTGAGAACACCTTCGACGAACTTCTGAAATCCCTGTGATGTGAGGGTTACCTCACTGGCATCACCTTAACTGTTCATGTTATCTTATGTTACCTCATGGTTGAAAACTTGCTATAAACCACTAGAGTGTTGGCGTGGGTACCGCAGCTTTACTGTTAGTTATATGGTGAATCTACGTCATCCTTAGTACTGCAGCCTATAGTACCTAGAATAACAGTGGTTCTACCTCTATCACTGGAGGCTGTGACTACCTCAGCTTCCAATGTTCGCTTTAAAAACTCAGCTATGCAGAACATCTTTCATCAAGTCAACTCCCTTAATGAAGGTGCCTAACCGCAGTAACCTGCCGATGAAATGACGGCGATTAACTGAATCGAAGGCGCTGTTAGAATCTAATTAGCATACTACGACTTTCCTGCCTCCATCCAGTCTTCTCGTGAACACAACCTTGAAATACGGAGAGTTTAATAAACATGACTCCTTTTGGAAACCGTGTTGTGTATTTCGAAAAAGGTGTTTTCCAACCACACACTTTGAAACCGTGTCCCTGGTCAGCATTCCCAGACACTTCACCTCTACTTGTCATATTCACTGACGTGCAGTTGGTTCGTTTGTTTCCCGAACCTCTTTTATGAAGAGCGACCACTGTGGCTACGCGTCACTCATCTTGAATTTTCCTCTCGCTAAAAGAAACAGTGAGCAACTGCCACAGGGGGAGATAGAGAATCCTAGCCAGTGACCTAATTATATCTGAATGGATGCAAACGGGTCCTACATACTCTGAAGTCATACTGTCCAAAACTATATTTTGTGGTTCATTTTTGCACTTTTTGTGTATACCAGTTTGTTTAATTCATCCGTACAATTGTTTGAAAGAACCACCACCATTTTAAACTTTAACCGGCAACAAAAATAAGCAGGAGTTTCCGCGCATCTTCTCCGTTTTCATCTTTCGTGTGGAGATTCGGCCGAATAAGTAACGCAGGATGAAATATTTACCTTAATGTATTCGCCAACCTGCCAAAGCTCAACGCTTTTCATCTTACGCGGCGTTTGGAGCAATTTCCCGACGTCGTGCAAGCCCACCACTTGGCGCCGTTCTTCTCTTGTGCAGTGGTCTTTTCATCTAAACGGACTACAAGTGGCAAGCAAGTCGTTCCGTTTCTATCGGCACTTATACCGTTTTGTTTGCACGCATACCTGCTATATCCACCCGTTACCGTCACGGATTTTTGGTGTTATCATATTTTTGGTCATTTTTCCCTTCGACTAATTAGACCGCCAGAAGGGCTTTAGTAAACTAAAGACCTCACCAACCTTCCCTCACTGAGAAATATTGTTCATCTTGCTATGATGTGTAGACCACAAATCATGATAGGACCTGGTTCGCATTGTTCCTCCTGTGAACCATATGCAGAAACTCACGATGATGGTCAGCTTCTTCCGCTTCATCGCTGGCTGTTTTGCCATTTTTTGTCCGGATACATCCCACCATCTGGTTTCAAATTTCCTTGGTTTGTATGTACCAGTGAAAATGTTCTGAAGCAGCTTTCTCCTGACGCACAAGCCTGCTGTGAAACAATACACTGTCGACTGAGTTTCTGCAAGCATTATATCCAGGCCGTTCCGAGAATATTCTTTTGGAAGTGCCCGCCCTATCAGTTTTATAGTCTCAAGCGGCGTCTGGGAGGCTAAAGCTTCCAGCTGCCATTATAGCCCTCGAACCACTGGTTAGGACGTTCAGGATACTTGGCGGATCTTTATCTTCGTTACTGCTAACTCGTGTTCCTGTGCAGGTGCCGAAAATAACCAGTCGCCCTCAACCTTCCTGGATACAGAAAGAAATTGCTCATGCGTTCGATATTTTTGTGAGAAGATATTCCCCACCACCTGTGCTGGATGTTTGCCAACAACAAGACCCCTCTACTTCTACGACCGTCCGTGTGGTTTTACCTGTATGCAGGAAAGCTCTGTAGAGTGCAGATTCCCAAATATATTCCAGGTTTGAGCCATGTATCATCCACCGATATAGAATAACAAACATGACTACGCCCTCGAAGCTCACCACACTTGTTGCTAACACTGCGGGCGTTTGTGTCTCAAATCTAAAGATCATTCCTATGCAAGAAATGCCTGAACGGAAACTCCCCTCTGGAGTAGAACCTAAATGGATTAGTCATTTTCTACATAGCCCTACTCCCACGTTATTTGCAACTTGGCCTTGTTACATCCTTTTTATCTTCGCTCTTCTGTCCGCAGGGACTCAATCTCTCTTCTTTTGTTTCGTGTCTTTACTATCCTCTGTTACAACTGCCAGCGGTCGGACGACCTACTTAGCTACAAAATGACTGCGGTAAATTGTTCGGCCTACCTATGAGAGCACACCAATTGAGGCAGCCAAATTTACGTAATCTTGATCTTAACAGATTTCAGCCTGACGGCTTTTTAAGACCTCAATGTGTTAGTTGGAGTACCCTAGTTTCCCCTAGACTTCTAGCTTTTTCTTCTGTCTTGTGACTGATATCCACCTTTGCCGTGAATGCGGTTCTTTTACTTTTACTGTTACAGCAACCAGCTTAGTATCTACCGCATCATACTAATTTCGTGATAGGTGCATCAGTAGTTGAGATCTTTTCATTCTCAATACCTCTGTTATCTCCACGTAACTCAGCCTGCCTGCCGCACACGATGAAGTCACTAGTACTGTCATGTCCCTCTCTGAGAAAAGCGGTGTGACCGAAACATTACAGGACGTCATCTCTAGAGGTGAAACCGGTTCACCGCAGTATTCTTTGACCGTTTTGTTACCCAGAGCGAGCGGATATCTATCCAATGAGAGCTCGTACAATTTATCAGCCTTACGGAGTACAAGTCTGTTTAGGAAACCTGAAGAATAGTGGGCATGTCTGGTTTGGATTCCTTTCGGAGTTGGGTGACCTACAGCTACCCATTTTGAGTATGCATCTGCCACAGGTGCCTGTAGACAATCCCGCCATATGCATGACCTCCATCACCCTACTTCTGTGCAGCTCTTTTTCAGTTTTAATTTTCGCGACAGCTGTCTGATCATTATTGAGAACCAGAAAGTTTTCATACTTCCCTAATGATTTTCCGCCGGCAGTGCGCAATTTCACCTTGTTTTCCACAATCCGTCGATCCACGACTTTATATTTACCGTCTTTTCTCGCTTCGTTGTAGTTACCCTTTCTACATCGAAACCCCGTCGTTTCACACGCACTTTCATGGCATCGGCTATTGCCCCGATACCCCAATAGTGTTCATAATATGGCAACCATCATGAGAATAGTTCCGCCACTGCGAACACGCCAATTCAGCAGCTTTTACTCCCTATGCTACAAACTCCATCAGCCTGATGCATCGGCTGACACCATTTTTCACAAGTGTCATGCTGACTACACTCAGTGACTGGCTTACGACACCTACGGTCCCAGTAATTAGATCCCGGGTCGTTCAAAGCGGAGAACTTGTAAGGTCGAACTGGTTCGAAACTGGAAGTCAGTGAAGCCATGGCACGATACACAGAAGTACCAAATATACAAAAATCAGAGAGTGGAGTACAACCAAAACTATGCAGCAGGAGATAACGTAGCTTTACAGTCCTAAATATACTCAATTTGACTGAGAAAACAGTAACATCTTAAATAACAGAAATTATCATTGCGCGTGACAACATGGAGTGGATTCAACTACCCGTGGTGAATTGTCGAAGGGGGTGGTAGTGACACCATGTCTTCTCCAGATGTGTGGTTAGTAGTTCCACAGGGTAGCGGGCACTTTAAACATTTCATTAGTTGAGACGGTGTACGTTGTGCATAGCGAGATGTATTGTGTCTTCCTACGAAGA
>QNGE01008438.1:1508-11882 GCA_008508345.1 Paragonimus westermani | reverse complement strand
ATATATATATATATATATATATATATATATATATATATATATAGCTACATACAGTTTGTCTAGCCACAAATTTTCACGTGTGAACGTGCATGTAATATGTAAAAATCTCTATAATTCACTATGTATCTGCCTATCTATGTTGGCTGCTAAGTGGCTAAACGTCTGTGCATCCCTGACGGTGCGTCCATGACACGTACGTACCATAAGGCACGAATGTTTACTTTGTCTCATAACATGACTCGTGCCGTTGTGAAAAATCGGATCACTGTTTTGCGAGACAACATGAACTATTTTACCCACACTCGATATGATTTTTGTCTAATTGAACTTTCCGAATTTTTTGCGTGAAAGGAAACCGACTGTCAAAATGTTCAACACTAGTAGGTCGAACATCGTGCGTGCACGGCACGGGAGTAGCAAATTCCACCGGATTGTTGGACAGCCGCTAACTGTTGTTCCCCAAGAAAACGACCTTTGTAGTGCTTTTGGCAAACCTCGGTCCCATCGCCAATACACTGGCACTGACAAAGGAAGCTAATGGCAGGTTGGCAGCGCTTAGTAGACTACTAAGGAAACTTTCAGCAGAATATTTTTCGCGCATCTCTGGTGCTCTAGTAAGACTTGTTGTTGGCAAATATACGGGCAGCCTCTCCATTCCTAAGAAACGACAATCACCCTTGAACATGTGCAATAAAAAGTTTTATAGGTTTCCGCTCTTTATCAGCTATAGACCTAATGCAGCTTCTGAACCTTTCCATTGGCTTACAGACGACTGAAGGGAAACTTGATTCTCCCGTTTGACGTCATGACCACAAAGGACCACCCTAGTCGAAACTCCCTCAAGCTGACATAGACCACCAACTTAAGAGAACAAGTGTAGGCTAGACATGGTGCGTAGTCGCTTACTTTGCAGTCAGCATAGTTTTACTATCCGAGTTTACCCGGGTTGGAACGCTTTTCCGGTGAAATTCGTGTGGGCCACTACTCTCAAGACGCGTCTTGGTGACTGACTCATACGAAGGTGCCCACTACGGACGGTGTACTTCTGTTAGAAGGTCCATCTCTGGACGCGTATTTGTGTATGTTCTCGTCTGCATGCTTTTCTCCAGCTTGGTGCAAGAGAAGAATGCCACGTTCGCCACATCCACAATGGACCCAGCCACGGGAGCGATGAACGCTAGGTTCCAGAGTATCCGCCATCAACTAGCCGAGTGTCTTCCCGGAATTAAAGACAACTGGTGGAGGAAGCAGGTCGAGCGGATGTAGTGCTTTGCAGATTGTCGGTAACACAGAGTTCTACGATTCGCTTAAAACGATTTTTGGTCCATCTACCCAGCCTACTAAAGCACTGGTAGACGTGGATACCGACTGTTTTTGCACTCAGCCGGAGAACCTCATGAAAGTATGGCGCAAACGCTTTGGCAGCTTGCTAAATCACCCTACTACAATTGATTGGGTGGCTGTGAACAGCCTGCCGCAACAAGACTTCAAATCCTCACTTGATCTCGCCCCAGATTTGCTGGGGTTGCAGAGTGCGGTTGGTCAGCTGCGCAGCATGAAGGCTACAGACGAGGATGGACTGTCAGGTGAGATCCTGAGGAATGGTGGACCGGCGTTGGAATGCGCTTTGCTCCAGCTGGTTCACTCCATCTGGGAGCACGAGGCGATGCCGCAAGACTTCAAGGACGCCCTTATCGTCCCATTATTCGAAGGCAAGGGTAGCAAGCGGTGCGCCGACAGCTACCGAGGCATCAGTCTTCTGAGTTGTGCAGGCCAGTTGTGGTTGCCAGAATCCTCCTGAACCGGCTGAACGTGACCATTTTGCAGGTGAGTGTTCCCGAGGAGCAGTGTGGATTCCGGGCGAGTCGGAGTACGATCGACCTGGCGTTTGCTGCTCGACAGCTTCAGGAGAAGTGCCGGGAACGGAACCAGCCCCTGTATGCCCTGTCCGTGGACTTTACCAAGGCCTTTGAATCCGTGAGCCTTGTGGTGCTGTGGACAGTGCTTGGTAAGTTTGGATGTCCAGGTAAGTTCGTCAGTATGGTTAGATTGTTGCATGTGGACATGAAGGCGAAGGTGCAGTCGTGTGGATCTACCGCTGATAAATTCGACATCGTTACTGACGTGAAGCTTATATTTGACTTCTGATGGTTGTCGACAGATTTGTCCGTGGGCCGCGAGCTGAGAGCGCATGTGGCGAAGGTTAGTGCTGCTTTCGGACGTGCCTGGAAGAACCATAGCCTGAAGATGGCCACCAAGCTGTGTGTTTACCGTTCAATTGTGCTGTCTGTACTACTGCACGGCAGTGAGACGTGGACATTGTGCCAGCGGAACGTGAGATATCTGAGCCGCTTCCATGTGCACTGTCTGAGGCACATCTTGAGTATTCGGTAGTCGGACATGATTCAGAACACTGAGGTACTGCGGCGAGCGGAAATGGACGGGATGGAAGCCATGTTGTTGCTGAATCAGCTCTGTTGGCTCGGTCACGTCCGTCGGATGGACGATGACCGTATCCCGAAGCAGTTACTGTACGGACAAGTGAAGTCAAATAAGCGAAATCCCGGTGGTCAGAAGCTGAGATACCAGGATGTTGTGCAGGTAAGTCCTTCACGTTGTAACATTGTTTTTAGATGTTGGGAAGTCTTAACGTTGAACCGGACGATCTGGAGGAATACGATCTGGACGGGCGTCCGAAAGTTCAACGAGCAGTTATTGCGTGGTCGCGAGCGGAAGCGCGCGGTACGCAAAGGAACCATTGGTGCCATAGGTCGCGGTGACGTGACTATATGGCGTTGCGATGTGTGCGGCCGCGAATGCGCTGGCCGTTTGGGGCTAGTAGGTCACCAACGTACTCATAGTACCCCGTCGGCGAAGAGGCGGCGAGTACGTTAGACTCAGGTAGGTCATATCAGCATATTCACTATGCTTCTGTTAATGACTGCATCGGCCAAGAGCCTGGTCGTTGGCAATTAATCCGCCCCTCTTTTCGGAAACCTGGATTTCTGCGATTCCCTGCTCATTTATTTCTTCAGCTTTGTTTGTGTACTGTATAATGAATGGTCCGTCTGGCTTTTCATAGTTGAGCGTGAGTTTTTTCATCCCTATCTTCTCTGGGATGCACTGACATGCACTCCTATACTGTGATGTTTATATCATACTTCACAAATCCTTCTTCTTAGTATACATCTCGTCATTGCAGTCTATCTCCGTTTACTTTCCGAGAGATGAGGGTTTCCCTTCCCTACCAGCCAATCAACTGGTTAACCGGCATTGGCCGGCTAAACACAAAGGCCCCTATGACACACCTACCGGTCTTATTCCTTCGAGTTTACACTAGGTATGTGGTGTGTGGGTGGAACTGCAAATGGTGCGGCGCAACCCAGTTTCGGTGATGGTTAAGCGCTGGCGTTCTTTGGTTTTGGTCACTGTGACAGGCTGTTCTTTTCACCTGCCCCATTAAGTCCGGTTACTTTGCACTAGCTACCCGTTGACGTTATACTTGTTCACAATAGTTCCTTTTCCCTATCATTATTAACGCACCTGTCTCTTGTTCCAGTAATTGTTAGTGTTCCTCTGCTCCCAACCTCATCGGAGGTAGATATGGAATCATGCTCACATTGGCCCACCATACAAGAACATGGTGCTTCCCGACTACTGTACTTGAATGATGATCACCATATTCAACACGCACCCATGTGACGCACATTCCTCCTTTCAGCGGTTCACGCGACTGAGGGGAACAAGTGGACACCCAGTGTTTGCTCAGAAGCTGGATTTGCCGGAGGGTCGGAGACGATCGAAAAACGGGCCCATACTGAGACAGCTTGAGGCACGGGGTCCTCACAGTCACTTCACTTTATGCCCTCCAAAATAAACAGTGAACCAGTGTTACGACCTTGGCTGCGTTCAAAATTCGTCTGGATCGCTACTCCAGTTCACGATCTGTGTCCTAACATGCTCTACTGCGCATAACCATATATGTATTTGTCTATCGCAGCGGGACTGGGCGTTGATGCGGTGTGACGGCTTGCGCATCTCGATGACCTATTGAGCCAAACTGGACGGTGTGGTGACCACACCAGCAGAGTTACTGATACCAGACAGGCCAATAGGTAGAGGTCTGACAAACCACAGATTCCTAGTCCTCCGTGATGGGGGTTGGACGAAGGTTGACACCCTTTTCCGAAAAAATGCACCTGCTCTGGTACACTGCCACTCAACCACTGCCTTGTGATGTAGACTTTTGAGCCAAAGGCTTTATTTGTGAACCCTGTTCGTTCTGTCCTCTAGGTCTGGGCGTCCTGGCGATATCTCAACCCACATACAACCATGAATACTCACAACACTTAATTCCATACTGCATTGGCCGTCTCGCAGTATAAACCGGGTCGCCCTATGTCGGGGAATTCGCCAGTCCCCCAAGAATATTGCGTGGCACAGACTAATAAAGTACACTTGCGAGTGACCTTCATAGGTGACATGGCCATGTGCCACTTCACCCTTCAACTCGTGTGCCAAATCTCTGACACCCCACCGACGCGCCTCAATTGCCTACATCCCGCCAACGCGCACCACCACTGTTCGGCTCATCCTTTGGTCCGCCTTTGAGTTGGACTTCCGATTGGTCGCAAACCCTTTAGATATGATCTGGTTTGTGACCGCGTCTTCGGATTGAGTGACACAAAGGAGCTCTGTCCGGAGGCCAGTCTTTTCTCTCTTTTCATGCGTTATCCTCGGGTGGTTGGTTTGGCCGGAAAGTTTCGAACTAGTGCATATTCTATAGTCCGTTGTTCGTTACCGTTGACTGTCGTTCCGTTATACGTCGTTTCATTGACCGTTATTCCGTTGTCTGTTTAGTGCTTGTAGACTGTTGAACCAGTTACAACATCCTATCTGTTGTATACGGCAGGGTGGTTGGGCGAAAACACGCTACTACGGACCCCTTCCCTACTGTCCTATCAAATCTAGCCCTCAAGCCCCATTTCTGATGACCACCCTTCATATCCCACAACAGATATAGCAAATCACTAGCGGTAAGCCGGTAACTTCATTTTTTGCCACTCAGCTTCAGGCTTCTTTCGTCCTTTGCTTAGATTTATAATACGAATTATTATAGACGCCTTCAACGTTCGCACGCCAAAAGAGACGGATCAGCAGGCTCCTCTCACACGAAGTTTAGACTCGTTGAATGTCGACGTCTGTTGTATCTCGGAGACTAGAATCCAGGACAGTAGTCAACGTGCAGAACTAACAGCTCCCGCATTGTCTACCCCTTACGGATTGTACACTCCACGGCCGCCGTTGCATGTCAGGCTGGAGTAGGTAATGTCCTCAGCATGACGGCCGCAGCCACATTAGTGGATTGGATTCCTGTTAGTAGACTTTGTGCCGCCCGTTTGGCAGGTTCTGTTTAAGGCCAGCTCTAGACGCAAGACTGCCAAATTTACTCATTGTCCGCTTACGCTCCTACTGGCTGTAGTAACGCCGGCGTCAAGGACTCATTTTACTCGGATCTGACTGCTCTCCTCCGGTCGAAACGTGGCTCCGATGTAGTCGTTCTGGCCAGAGATATGAATGCCAAGGTCGTCCACCTTGGTGAGGCCGCATCTCGACTAGGTGACAGTTTTGGAATGGCGTCACATCGTTCGGATAGTGGCGGTCAGTTGTTGCAGCTGTGTGCTGAACACAAGCTATTTTCGGCCAGCACTAGTTTTAGGCATCTTGCATGTCATTACTATACTTGACGCCCTCCTTCCCCGCATCAGACCTGTTCTCAGATAGACTGCATAGCCGTTAGTTGTAGGTGGTGGGGTTCCATCCAAGACTGTCGTTCTTATTGGGGCATGTACTTCGATTCAGTTCACGCGTTGCTACGTTGTCGCTTCGTTCTTTTACTGGGCAACGACCCCACCGACAGCAACGACTATTTGTTGAGAAGCTGACTTTACCATCAGCAAAGCATAAGTATCAAACCAGCTCATAAAGCAGCTGCCTTAGTAGTTCTCACTACAAAGTTCCTGCTAGCTGCTGGACTCAAATCTCACAGGTCATTCATGGGCCAGGCATTGTGGCATTTGACACGGAGATACGTGGGTTGACCAGACATTGGATGTCGGTGAAATCCCTGGAGTTGTTAGAAGCCAGACGGAACATTCCTCCTGGTAGTTCACACGACAAGTTTAGGAGTGAGATGTCCGTAAGAAACTGAAACGCAGTCTAGAGGCTGATCATGGGGCTTGTTTAGTGGATAAAGTTAAGGAAGTGCTCCAGGGAACACTGGTAAACTCCTCAAACTTACCCATGCCAGACTGCCTTCTCTTGGTGAAGCTATCGGCGGGGTGGATGGCACAAATCTATAGTAAGTCCTGAAGATTAGGCCAGTGTGTGGAACAATTTGAGCCAATTTAGCTGGGCTTCTGCCTCTACTGTGTTGCCGTTACAAACTTGTAATGTCACACCGTCGTCGGTAGAATTGAAACTACTCACTGAGACTGGTGTCCGCAACTGCATTTCGGTTCTCAAGCGTAATAGAGCTGCTTGTCCAGATGATCTCATGCCGACGCTCTTGGAAGAAGGTGAGTAGGCCTTAGTGGAGGCCTTAACTCAGTTGTTTTAACGTGCGTGAACGACGGAGACCATTCCTCTGCGCTGGGGTCACGCGACAACAGTTCCTGTATTCAAGAAAGGTGTCAGGGGTTCTTTTGAAAACCATCAGGGAGTTGATTTGATCCATCAGTTCTAGGGTTCTGGCATCCAGTATGGTTCATCGACTCGTAGCTCCAGGGGCGAACTTTAGGGAAGAACAGGCAGGGTTTCGCCCAGGGCGGGGATGTATAGATCACACTTTTACTCTCCGTCAAATTCTGGAACGGCGATGTGTGTACCGCCGGTCAATAATCGTCGTATTTATCGATTACAAAGGTGCGTCCCATTCAGTGGATCGATGTGCACTATTAGGGGCGCTGAAACGCAAGGGTGTGTCGACCAAGTATATGGGTATACTGTCGGCGCTTTATTCTCATACTTTAGCTCGGGTTATGGTTCACGGTGTCTGAGGATTTCAGCAACGTGAGCGGCATACGTCATGGCTGTCCACTTTCACCGTTTTTGTTCAATTTTGTCATAGTCGAAATAATGGAGGACTTTCTCCGGCACTCACAAGATGCTGGCGTGGACCTGCTACGTGGTGGAAGACTGAGTGATCTTGATTATGCTGACGACAATGTGTTGTTTGACAACTTTCAAGCAGCACAAACAACGCTAAACGTTATTTCGCGCTCTGCTAAGTACCTCTGAATGCGCTTTGCAGCCTCAAAATGCAAAGTGGTTCCGTAGGTCTGCTATGGTTACGTAGATTTAATGTTGGATAATTAAGCCATCGAGGTTGTTGACCCGTTTGCTTACATAAGAACCTGGATCAGCGGCGGCGGAGGTATAGGTGATGAAGTAGAAACGTGTGTTTCTAAGGCTAGGGCGGTGTTCGTTAATCTGAAGCTTTTATGACGGCAGACAGGTATCTCCCTGAAGCCTAGAGGTCGCGTGTATCAGACAACAGTGAGGGCTCTATTATTTTACGGCAGCTGAACTTGGCCGCTCAGGGTGGAAGACGTGAAACTTCAGACATTTCACCACCGATATATGCGTTCGATTGCTCGTATCGGATGGCGCCAGTGGGTGAGCAACGAGGGTGTTAGGAAGCGGGTGTTTAGCACTGATTGTTATACGAGTTCTTTTGTTCACTCCTTAGATTTTCACCGACCGATAGTTAGGTCATGTATTAAGGGCGTCAACTAGTAGCCTGCCACATCAGGCACTCTTTGCCGACGCTGCGGCTTACTGGCGCAAGGTTGGAGATGGACCTAGCGTAGGGAACCGAATTCGTTCACGAAGGGGTTGGTCATTGTAGATCGGGTTCGTCTCTCGGATTGGGGACCTCACGACTGACAGAGTCGGTGGCTTGAGACGTTAGGTGGCATGATGGCTAACCGAACTCAGTGGCGTAAATTTTGTTGTTCGGTCGAGTTATCTGTGAAGTGAGTGTATTCAGTGACGCGGGGCAGTGTAAGCCACGCCTTACAGCTTGGTTGTTTGTTTGCAAGGCGTAAGCACCTTGATATTGAATGTTTAAATATAGACGTAATAACTTTTGGTAGTTAGGTTCCTTCCAGTCCCCCGCTTTTTTTTCGTTCTCATTTTACGCAAGGCTTACTTTTTTTATTCTTCATGGTTGTGTGGCAGTTAAGCATCAGTGGGAGCCTTTGTTGTATTGCTGTCTATGTTGACGATCTGTCTGTCAAATAGCTCACACATAGTCATGCGTATTCGCCCACATACTGACTTATGGGTATTATAGTGGTAGGCATGCATTTGTTCTCTGTTTCGGCCCTCTGGTACAATCAAGAAAAGTTGCGACGTGCAACTCTCCTTCTGATGCAGAGTTTCCTTATCGGGAGAAACAGAACCATCAAAAGCTGTCGCGTTCTGCTTCTGTCCATCACCCACTGAACGACTCTTGCTATTCCAGTGGCTTTTGGGTATAATCACATGGTCGGGGTGTATGGACTTCGTGAAATCTACAGGACGCATAAGTCTATTTATAAAACCACGGGCATAAAACTTGTGTATGGAGTACAGTAATATGATAATTCATTTACATTACTCAACCTATGCACTGCGTTTTATTACGTTCTGATAGGGTGTATTTTTTCATAGCATACGAAGGTCCACTTTTTTCAATGTTGTTTAGGTTTCTCGTTATCATGAAGTCTCCTAGGAGTCGTTGGAAAGTAGCCAACGAGTAAAGTTGTGGTTCGTTTATAACTGTCATGAGCAGTGCATACTATCCCTGAGTAAACGCACTGGGTAAACTCTATTATGACCATGTGACTCATGCCTAGGCCATTCCAGTAGATATTCATCCTGTGACCAGAGGAATTCTGTTTAGCGAGAAATCGATGCATTAATTTGCACAGCTTCTCCAGATGACCTAGCAGACCGTTTTGGTCCTCAGAATGTCTCTGCAGCATTCATAGGAAGGAAACTAAGTGATACTTAGGTCGCCTCCAGGTTTTCGGTGCTGAGGTGTTTAAAGATCAAGGTATCTAGCTGAGACTCATACATACATTTTCGGGGTCGTAGGGTATTTTTGTAGCAGCTCGTTGAATACGCTGCAACTCTATATCCTTTTTAGTGCTAGCAAATACCGTTGAGTCAGCATGCTCTGGCAGATGTCGGGCTGTAGAGTCTGTTGTTTCTTCTTTACTTCATTACACACTCTTGATGCCTGTTTTGTTTGCTGTACACAGACTACTCTACCGTGGTAGTTGCAAGACGAACACACGTTTAACGGGCCGATTTTGCTCGAATTCTGACGGGGATCCCAGAACATCTTAGGTTAGAGGCTTCAGTTTATCAGTTGGGAATGACCCTCCCACCTTCAAAATACAGCTTGTCGTTGTCAGACTGAAGGACTGTGCGCCTGCTTTCACTCTCAAGGTTGAGCCGTTGGAGATGGTTGGGATGATCTAGTACCTAGAGAGCTACACTAGCTCTGATGGAATGTGTGGTGAACTCACAAATCGCATAGGTAAGGCTTCGATGGTGCCCGACAACTTACGTCAGCTATGAAAGGCCGAACGTCTAGTACCGTTGTGATGGCCTCCCAGTTAGGTACGTCTTCATACCACTGCTACTCCTGGACCGTTCGCTTTATCCTGTGCGCCCCTTAAACACGCCCGTCTTGATATTGTTGGCCTCGTTCTAACTTACAGCTGGTCTACACACATTCCTATGTATGCATCGATTTATGAGATGGTCTCTTGCTGTCTGCTTGAATAAGATGTTGATAGGAGCCGTTACCCACGGCGCTGGATTTCGAATTTTGACTTTCCAGCCAGGTTGCTTTTAGCCATCACTGGTTAGGACGTCGTGGACGCCACTCATGCTTAATGCCCCCTCCTCCTTCGAATCACACCCGGTCTCAGATAAACCATACGGCCGTTAGTTTCACGTGGCGGGGATCCATCTCAAACTGCCGTTCGTATTGAAGCACATACTTGGGTTCAGATCATGTGTTGCTACGCTGCGTTTTACCTGCACTTTTGGTAAGAAACGATCCTACCGATAGTGGCGGCTGGCTGTTGAGGAACTGGTTATACAGTCGGCAAAGCATAAATCCATGAATCCAGTGGGCTTGGTGTTGAGCTCCTTCCTGGCGCTAGATTGACCGACCTGGAGTATGCGGACGACATTGTCTTACTTAGCCCCTCTGCCGAAGACATGCAGACCATGCTGAACAAGGTGAGTGACCGGGCTGGTTTGTATGGAATGCACTTCGCACCTTCAAAGTGCAAAGTGCTGCTTCAAGACTGG